>CAUYQG010070165.1:45-17020 GCA_963574415.1 Tarsius wallacei | reverse complement strand
GTTTGTTTTTTTGGTTTTTTTTGGCTTGATGACTCTCAGGATTTAAAAACTGGAACGGTGAAGGTGACAGCGAGTTGGAGCGAGCATCCCCAAAGTTCTACAATGTGGCCAAGGACTTTGATTGTACATTGTTCTTTTTTTTAATAGTCATTCCAAATATCGTGAGATGCATTGTTACAGGAAGTCCCTTGCCCTCCCATAAGCCGCCCCACTTCTCTCTAAGGAGAGTAGCCCAGTTCTCTCCTGGTCCACACGGGGGAGGAAACAGCATTGCTTTTGTATAAATTATGTAATGCAAATTTTTAAAATCTTCGCCTTAATACTTTTTTATTTGTTTTATTTTGAATGATCAGCCTCCGTGGTTCCCCCTTTTTGACCCCGACTTGAGATGTATGAAGGCTTTTGTTCTCCCTGGGAGTGGGTGGAGGTGTGGAGTCACCCAGAGCTTACCTTTACACTGACTTGAGACCAGTTCAATAAAAGTGCAAACCTGAAAAAAAAAAAAACCCCAAAACAAAAAAAAACCCTCTGTAAAGGAACAGATAACCTGAATTTACTCAAATGATGGGCTCACTGAAGAGGTTTTATAACAATTAGGATGCAAAATTTAAGAATGCCTTTATTTGGTTTTGCTTTTTTTGGTCTTGTTAAATAAAATGAGAAATGACACAAGACAATCCTACACATTGCACTGCTCTTAAAAAGGTGTTTCTGCAGAAGGATCGCCGGAGCCCAGCAGGTCGAGGCTGCGGTGGCCGAGAGCAGCCACTGCACTCCAGTCTGGGCGACAGAGTGAGACTCCAACTCAAAAAACAAACAAACAAACAAACAAAAAAAAACAAGGTGTTTCTGTTACCAGTAGTTTAATGGTTATATGAAAAAACAAAGACAGTTTATAAAGAAAACATGTGTGCTAATCAAATAATGACTGTTGTCATTCATACTTCCCTGTCATGTGATTCCCAATTTAAGTGTTTATGTACATTTTGAGGTAAATTTTAAACTCCTCCAAGAGAAAGATAACTTTCATCATATATTTTAATTTTATTCAGTACGATGGGCAAACGACTTTTCACATAGTGGAGCTTTCATGTATATACACATTGTATGAGCACACAAGTATATATACTAAATATATCAATATATGCATAAAATACATATGCATATATATCATTATATATCTTTAATTAATAATTTAATTCTTATTTTGAACAGGTTTCGTTACTTTTGCTAGGGAATGAAAAACAAAGAAAAATCATTTAGAATCTTAAAGAGACTCATGCTAGTCTTTTAAACATTAATAATGTTGTGAATTCCTAAGCTGTATGCTAACCAAACACATGATTTAAAATGCCTTTACTAAAATGTTGTGAAAAATACTTAGTGAGAGCAAAAGAGAGAATTCTAGCTTACAGAGTCATCATTCTAAGGACAGTAGGGTGAATTAAGTACAGAAGAGCTCTAGGTGATCTGATGTAACTGTGACAATTTGCTCTGGGACGGGATACAAACCCCTTCTTCTACATATTTTGATGCCCTAAATAGAGCTTATTTCCTTTTAACATCAGAATTCCTCATAATTCTTTGACACTGTGGCAGACAGTCTCTTAAGCAGTTTTATGTGGCCCTCTTGAGTCTAGACAGGAATGGTTCTCTTTGATACTGAAAGGTGAAGGAGTAGACCCCAGAAGACTACCTCCTGAATTCTGTAGGCAGACCTCTTTAGCTCAGTTGTTTGCTGGACCTGCCAACTCAAATAAGTATGTGAGAAATAAAATCAGTTGTCCAGAAAGAGGTTAGAATGCTGGCTTAATTTTGGCCCAATATCAAGTGTGATCGTGTTTTAATTCAGTGGAAGCGATTCCAAAGGGAAAGGTGAAACTGTAGCTACTTGTTTGGATCTAAAATTAGGCTTTAAGATATCCTTCAAATGGCTTGAGTCAGGAAGAATTCCCGGGTCTCTGTGCCATCTCCTGTAGAGAAGATGACTTGCATGCTGTGTTTGCTATTATACATTCTTGTAGACTAATCATCATCATTATATTTCTTTCTTTTCTAGCTTACTCTCAAATAAGCAGCACGTGCAGTATAAATCTCCTACTTTCTATTGCACATTCTTATGGGTTTCTTGATCACTCCAATACTTAGGACATTGTATTGCACATACTCAGAGCACCATATATTAGTATCAATGCTTTCTGAAATGGGTATTTCTCATTGCCATTTCCCTCCCTCCTTCCTTCACATTTTAGTGAGTTTCATTTATGCAAATATGACCTACTTGATAACTAAAACTTCATTCCATAGTACCTGTTCTGGCCTCTTCAGTACCAAAAGTGACTTATCTTTTTTCTTGTTTTTCTTCATTTAGTAAGGAGTGAAGTAGTAAGTGAATAGTGTAGGGAAATTAGGCATTGCTCCGCTTATATGAGAGACAGAGAACAAAACAGAGAGACAGTCAAGATGCCATTAAACACCACTAATTACAAGTGAGATCCTGATAGTGGGAAATAATCTTATTGTACAAAAATGGCAAAAGATACAAGCAAATAAAGAAGCTTAAATAGTTATTATTTGATACATTCATTCAATAAAAAGCAGATTTTGAGCAGAAGAAGCATAGTGACAGCTTGATGAATTTTTACAATCCAGTTAGCTTTTTTCTTTCATTTTTGGCAATCAAAACTCTAAATTGTATCATAAGTACATCTATAAAATAAAAAGACTGATGGCATGGTAAAATCTTACTGGTACAAACAGAAAAAAAGAGATAAAAATGTTGTAACAATTGTTATTTTGTCACGAAAATATGAGGGATGTTTATAGCTTTCCCAGCAAAAAATGGTAAAATTTCTACCCCAGGGCCAACACCCTCTTCCGCATTTTTATGATGTTATTAGTGACACTTTAATTGTCATCTCTTTCCTTTTTGACTTCTGTCTGTTTTTGCTGCTTCACGTATAGTTCCGTTTATTCCTTCATAGCATCCTATACTTTACACCCTTGCCATGTAAACATATATCCTAGTATGATTTTGAAACTTTATTAGTCATGCTGAAATTAATCCTAGACTACAGTGTAGAATACATGTTCATGTGCCTCTAAAATGTGTTTGTTAAATTGTAGGTATTTCAAGGAGTAAATTATATTGCTGCATTATGGAACATAACAATTTTATGCCACATTGTGCTTTTTATATTGATTGAACTTTTCTACTAAGAGAGTGGTTTTGAAAGTTAACGGGCTGGGTGTGGTGGTGAGCACTTGTATTTCCAGCTACTTGGAAGACAGACGGAAGAATTGCCTGAGCCGAGCAGGTCGAGGCTGCGGTGGCTGTGAGCATGCCTCTGCACTCCAGCCTGGACGACAGAATGAGACTCCGACTCAAAAAAAAAAAAAAAAAGAAAGAAAGAAAGAAAGAAAGAAATTAACAGTCTCAGACTCAAGTTTCAGTGAATTAATATTTACCAATCCAACATGCTGTGGCTTGCAGAATTGACAGGAAAAATACTTGGGCCAATTGCTGAAAATAAATAGTATTTCAGTTTCTCAAAATCTCCTTCATCATTAAGAAATAAAATCTTTTATTTTTATCTAAGACAACAGTTTTTAAGTGGGATAGTAAAAAATAAAATTTTCTTAGAGTTAAAAAATAAAATTGACATGCTCATAATTCACCTGACTCATATTCTGTAATGTGCAATGTAGTTATAGCATCTAAAACTTCAATTATTACTCAATAAATATTGAATCATAAACATGAAATAACTTTACCAAAAATGGAAGTGATAATGAACTGAGTTTTGTGGGAAAATGACTTAATGTTCTGTTATTTTATTTGTTAATGCAGATAAGTCTTCCTTCAAAAAAACTAGGAGTTTACTGAAAAATGCAGTTGCAAAGAAAATTTATTTATAACATAATGGACATGATATTAGTCCACAGGGGGAGCAGAGGTAATTCAAACCTTTAGACCATGATCACACTTTATATTACCTATTTATCATTATGGTATAAACTTTATGCCATAGCTATAGCGTTCTAACTTTTTAATATCACTCTAACAGTAGAAAAACCACTTGGAGACTGGGCACAATGGCTCACGCCTATAATTCCAACAACTTGGTAGGCCGAGGTGGGAGGATTGTTTGAGCTCAGGTGTTTGAGACCAGCCTTGGCAACACAGTGAAGCTTCATCTCTACAAAAAAATTAAAAAATTAGCTGGGCATAGTGGTGCACACCTGTAGTCCCAGCTACTTGGGAGGCTAAGGAGGATGTATTCCTTCATACCAGGAGTTCGAGCTGTTACTGTGCTACTGCACTCCAGTCTGAGTGAAAGAGTAAGACCCCAATTTTAAAAAAAAACCACTTGGATTTAATTTTTAGAATTAATAATTAATTTAATCATCTATTATAAATTTTTTTTTTATTGCACATCTACTATATGTCACTTGTACAATGGGGGATAGAACTGTGAATAACATACTTGCAATCTGAACACCGAGATTATAACTTAGTGGTTTTGAGTTTACACTACTTCTTATTATTCAAAAGCAAATAGCTCTTCTAATCTCCTTTGACTAGTAGCTGTATTCTCAAGAAAGGTGTGGTCTGTGGCAGTCTCACACAGAATTTTCTCTTTGGGAAGAGATCTCACCGGGGTCAACCTGCAAGTGTTGCCAGTATCTCCATTCTCCAGAAAACCCGCCTGAACATATCAACTTGGGTTACTTGCATCAAATCAACTCAGTTTGGGCTTCTTTGTTTTTGGTGTTTTTTTTCCCCCTTAAGTTGGTTTGCACATCATGAGTAGATGCTAGCATCCTAAGGGGGGTAAATGTGTCTGTATCTTCCTTTTTCATTCCATCTTCTCTCATTCCAGCTAGGCTATGATTTTGTTTTTGTTTTGTTTTGTTTTGTTTTGTTTTGTTTTAGCTTACGTCTCATTCTGTCGCCCAGGCTGGAGTGCAGTGGCACACTCCTGGCCACCGCAGCCTCGACCTACTGGGCTCCGGAGATCCTTCTGCCTCAGCCTTCCAAATAGCCAGAACTACAGATACATGCTACCATACCCAGCTAATTTTTTAATTTGTTGTAGAGACGAGGTCTCACCATGCTGCCCAGGTTGGTTTCAAACCTGCGAGCTCAGGCAATCCTCTTGCCTCAGCCTCCCAAAGTGCTGAGATTATAGGCTTGAGCCACTACACCCAGCTGGGCTATGACATTTTTCCTCAGTGGTCTGCCTATGTGACTTATTGGGTAAGAATGTACCTTTTAGAAGTGAGAAGAAAGAAGTAATATTTTCTGTATTATCGTTGACAACTTATGTAGAATTTTGTTTGTGTTTTACAGTTTTAACCAGGTATAATTGACATGAACTGTGTTTATGGCATACAGTTTGATAGATTTTGACACAAGTAAGAGGAAGGACTGCCCAAAAAAGCCAGAATTATTTTTTGGAGGGCAGGCCTCTTATACTACAGGCTTCGCCAACTAGGTAAGTGTTCTAGGAACCCACTGGCATCAGTGTACCAGCTAGTATTGTTGTGAGAGGCTGCGCTTGCCTTCAGTGAATTTTTTTTGGAGATTCTTTAAATGTGTTTGCCCATTTCATGATGACTGATTTATAAGATCACCTGCCCACATCGTGTGCACCGTGCTGAGTGTTCAGCAGTTTTTGACCAATACCAGCATGACTTCCATGCCCCACGCTCCCTATTCACCCAATCTTGCCCTGGGTGACTTTTTTTGTTTCCTTGGATGAAAAAAGTCCTCAAAGGGAAATGTTTTTGCTGATGTGGTAGAGATGAAACAAAAAAACGGCAGAAGCACCAAAAGGCATCCAAACTGATGAATGCAAAAACTGCTTTGAGCCGTGGAAAAAGTGTCTTGATAGGTATACTGCATCAAGTGGAGAGTGCTTTGAAGGTGACTGAAGTTTAAACTTGTAAGAATAAATACACTTTTTAAATAAATAAATTCCAGGCTTCTGGGGGTTCCTCCTTGTGTATTCATAAATCCTTTATCACAAATTAAGTAATAGACAGCCTCAAAAATGTTTCCACATATCCCTTTGTTACTTAACGTTCTGAGCCCCAGATTCTTTTATGTATGTATGTATGTGTGTATGTATGTATATATGTATGTATGTATTTTAACGATTTGGGGTACAATTCAGGGCAAGGTAGACAAGTGGTCATTGTACAGGTAAACTTGGGGTCTCCCTTTGGTCCCCACTTTGCCTGGTTTGAGATCAGGTACCCTTATTGATGTTATGTGCCCCCCCCAGCAGTTTCCTTGCTGTCAATCCCTTTCTTATAGTATTATGATAAATGTTCAGGGTCCATTTATGAGTGAGAACATGTGATACTCAGTTCTTTGTCTCTGTGAAAGATCACTGAGTAATATAGACTCTAAATCCATCCAAGTTGCTGCAAAGTTCATAATTTTATCCTTCTTTATGTTGGCATAATATTCCATCATGTTTATGTACCACATTTTTTTATCCAGTCTGCTTTTGATGGGCAGCATGGTTGGTTCCATGTTTTTCTATTGTGAATAGTGCTGCAATAAACATGCATGTGCAGGTATCTTTTTTTATAAAATGGTCTGTGCTCCAGATTCTTTATAGACAAATGGAGATAATTTTGTTTTAAGGAATTGGTTTATATAATTATGGAGTCTGGCACGTCTGAAATCAGTTAAATTAATTAACTGGGAAGCCATGAGACTGAGGCAGCTCCAGCTTCCAGGGTTCTTTTTTAAAATTTTAATTTAATTTTTTATTATTAAAAGATGTGGGGTACAATTCAGGGCCAGGAGTACAAACGTTGATTATGCAGTTACCCTTGTTGATGAGGTGTACCCCTCCCTCCCCCAGCAGTTTCCCTCAACTGCCAATCCCACCCCCCCTAGATTCTTAATCTATAAAACTGGTATAATCACAACAACCTCATAATTATGTAGTAAAAGTTAATACAATGCAGCTAGCAAGAATAATATGTAGCAATAGATGGATTTGTATTAGCTCTTTACCCCCACTCTGTATTTAACGAATATTCATAAATAATCAAGTTCTCAAAGAATCTCTCATTTTATGTTTCCCATTCTTTACCCTCAATAAGTCAATTTTTTTCCCCAGATTAATTATAAGCCTAAAATTCTTTGACCTAAGCTTTATACAAATTGCCTGAGCTAGCTGGGGAGAAGAGAAAGATAGACTTCTGAACTATTTAGGGAGTGGTTGATACCTATAGACACAAGCCGTGGTACTGGCTGACAGCTGAGTAAATGTCTATGTGTGAATACGGAGAGGAAAGGGGTCATCGAAGGCATCAATGTCACCATTGGAAGTAGGTCTGAACTTCATCAACAGCTGAAACCGAGGGATGAGGATTCACAAAATTCTGTTAGCAAGAAAACCATCATCTGACAGAACAAGATGATGTAGAAAGACCCTTAAGTCCCCAGAGAAAGCATTGCTTACCTGAGTCTACATGGAATCAGATAACATGTAATTCTGTAAATGCTCAAAGCAAAATGTCTGAGACTGATCAGTTGTAGATTGTTCACATGTATTTGTGTAGGAAAGAACAAAGAGAAAAAACTGTCTTAAACAATCCAGTTGTGTGTGACAAAAGGTATGAGTATAAAAAAGAAATGGCTAAGAATTGTATCACATTTTACAGTTAAAAGAAAATATATATTTGACTGTAATCATTCTCTAATTTTAAAACTGCCATTTGGTTGGTTGTTTTAAATTTGATCCTGCTTTCTTTCTAACCATTAAAATGCATATGTTTAAATAATGTTTGAGCACCTGATGATTCAAAGCAATATAAAACTGTTCAAATGGAATTTTGGAAATTTATTTTAAAAGCACATGATGTTACTGAATAACCTACACTCTCCAAACTCACAGGCTTATAACATATTGTATTTCATTGTTTCTCACCTGTGGATCTCACAGCTCTACCATAGCCCATCTTTTTGTGTTTCTAAAACAGTCAGTATGATAAGGAACATTAGAGAGAATGGAGAGGGAACAATTAAAATATTTTTTTGAAAACAGGTGAAAAGGTATTATTTCAAACCATAAGAAAGTGTTGTTTGTGCAGGTTAAAATAATTTGAATTTGGGCAATTTTATATGATTAACCCTAAATATTTCAGATTTTTAAAGAGAATCACAGGACAAAAATCCACTAAAAAAGCATAGTTTGTACAATTTTCTTTCTTTGTGAAACATCTCTGCTGATTATAAAGAAAAGACATGCAAGCAAATCCAGTGGCATTTACACTCATTTACAGCCATGTGATTGCACTTAGGTTAGCTTTTCCAAAACACTAAAATGATATCTGTTTATGTGTGATGTATCTATACTTTTAAAAGGTATTATTATTATTCATTTCTATTTCCATTAAGTGATATATCTTACTTATGATCTGAAACTGGAGTTGCACAGGAAGTTTGTTAAATGCAAATTTTTAAGCCATGGCCCAGTTATGCTGGAAGTGGGAACTAGGAATTTCCATTATAAAAAATTTCCTGAGTAAATATTAAATGGTTCATTTTACAACTGGTATTTTAAAGAGGAGGACCTAAAGTTCGCCAAGACTGAAGTGTTCACCAAGATCAGACACCAGAAAAGCACAGATTCCCAAATATGTGATTTCTCCTTCCCAAATATGTGATTTCTCCTTCATGTATCAAGCCATTATTATGCCTATTAGTTTTTATCTTTCTAGTATATTCTGCACATAAGTCTAAATAGAATAACAGGGGTTTGATTGTATTAAGGATGAGAAAAACTTGACCTGCCTTAAAAGAACAGCTGTGTTCTGGGCAAAATAGATATCGCTGGCAATTCTATGTACAGGGCAAAAATACTACAGTAAAAAGTAATCCAAAAGAATATAATATAAAGAGAGCCATTAGGACACTTTGTTTGTTAGGCATCTGCTGATAACAGAAAGACATAATTCCTATTTTTATAAAGACTTAAGTAACCTGCACCTGAGTTTAATGACATAAAATTCAGGGGACTTTAATTTATAAGAAAAGCATGAAACACATCTGCTTCTATAGGTCACAGGGTCATACTGTTCACATTTTGTATTTCCTTTCCTCAGACGCCAGGGTACTGCTAATCACATCATGCATGCACCTGGGAAACACTATGTCACAGTTGACACAGTAATGCTAACTGATGCTCTGAGATCAACTAACCTTCTCCTTTAGCCACTGAATTACAAAAACCTTGTCCTTTTTGTATTGCACCTCACCTGTAGGCTCATTTTCCCTCAAGGTTTTGAAAACTATCATGGGAGAGGGCTCTTGTTTTTTATTTCTCTGAAGACGTATGTTTTCACTGATGACAATCAGTTGCAACAGGGGAAAACCTCTAGCACCCATCACACTAAGGAACAACACACCAAACAAAAATGGTTTGACAATGATAAAAACCCTCAAGGAAAATTTATGTTGGCTTAAAGTAGTAGTATTAGATATCATTAAATTATGCTATGCAAATCTTGTTTTATCAGTTTGACTACAGGAAATGTGTCCTAATATTGAATTAGAGAAAGAATAAAGCTCAGAACAACCATAATATAAATATTTAGTATATAGAGGGGGCAGGAGACAATCCTCAAGACAAAAATAGCTAAAAGAAGTAAAATTTTGAATTTTGAAATTTTAAACTATTATTACTCACATGTACAGACTACTGTCCCCAAACAGTAGAATCCACATTTCTCTGTAGTACACAGGGAACATTCTCCAGGACAAACTATATGTTAGGCTACAAAATTAGTCTTAATTAAATTTAAAAGATTAAAATCATACGATATGTTTTCTGACTACAATAGAATGAAACTAGAAATTAGCAACCAAAGGAAAAGTGGAAAATTTACAGATACATAGAAATTAAGCAACACTTTTAAATACCCAATGAATTAAAAATAAATAACAAAGAAAATCATAAAATACTTTAAGACAGAAGAAAATAAAAACATACTATACAATAAAAGATGGGATGAAGGAAAGCAGTAATAAGAGAGAAAACTGTAGCTATAAACACAGTATAACAGAAAGATCTCAAATCAATAACCCACTTTATACCATAAAGAACTTAAAAAAAACAAAGAAAGTTTAAAAAACTAGCATAAGAAAATAGATAAAGGTTACCACAGAAAAAAACAAAATAATGACTAAAAACAATAGAAAAATTCACTGAAAATAAAAATTGATTATTTGAAAATATCAGCAAAATTAACAGATCTTTAGTTAGATTGACTAAGAATGTATTTAAAAGACTCAAATTTCTAAAATGAGAAGTAAAAGTAAAGATAAAGCTATCAATTTTACAGAAATAAAATATGATAAGATAATACTATGAATAACTTTATGCAAGAATATTGGATAATCTAGACAAAGTGGACAAATTCTAATAAACGCACAGTCTACCAAGACAGAATCATGAAGAAATAGAAGAATTTGAATAGACTTATTTCTAGTAAGAAAATTAAATCAATAATAAAAAATAGTCATGGACTGGGCTCGATGACTCAACCTGTAATCCCAGCACTTTGGGAGGCTGAGGCAAGTGGATTGTCTGAGCCCGTGGGTTTGGGATCAACCCAGGCAACCTGGGGAGACCTGGTCTCTACAGTAAATAAACAAACAACAAAGTTAGTCAGGCATGGTAGCGAATGCCTGTAGTTCCAGCTACTTGGAATGCTGAGGTGGTGGGATTGCTGGAGCCCAGCAGGTTGATGCTGGGGTGAATGTGAGTGTGCCACTGCACTCCAGCCTGGGCGACAGAGTGAGACTCCAACTCAAAAAAAAAAAAAATAGCCATGAAGCAAAAGGCTTCGCTGGTGAATTAAAAATTCTTTGCAAATGTTTCTAAAAAATTGAAGAGGAGAATATAGTTCCTAACTCCTTCTATGGAAGCAACATTATCCCAATAACAAAATTAGGCAAAGACATCATAAGAAAAAAAAATGAACAAATACTTCTTTAAAATATTGATGCAAAAATTCTCAAAAAAATCAGCAAGTGGAATTTAGTAGCATATTAAAAAGATTATACACCATGGCCAACAGACATTTATTTCTTAAGGGATAAAAAAACACAAATCAAATATCTGCTGCCTTCAAGAGACCCAGTTAACTCACAAAGACTCCTATAAACTCAAGGTCAAAGGGTGAGGAAAAATATTCCACACAATGGAAACCAAAAATGTGCAGGAGTAGCCGTTCTCATATCAAATAAAACAGACTTTAAATTAACAACAGTAAAAAAGATGAAGATGGCTACCATATAATGATAAACGAATCAATATAATGAGAAGAACTAACAATTTTAAGTATATATGTGCCTAAGAGCTTTATATATTTATGCATTTCCAGAGCTCCTAGCTTTATAAAACAAATTTTACTAGACCCCCCAAAAAAGAGATAGACAACAATACAATAATACCGGGAGACTTCAACTCCGGGAGACTTCAACTGAGAGCAATAGACAGATCATCAAGGCAGAAAGTCAACAAAGAAACATTGGAGTTAAATGGTACTCTGAAGAAAATGAAACTAACAGACATCTAGAGAATATTCCATGCCAAAACTACAGAATATACATTCTTCTCAGAATATGGAACTTTCTCCAAGACAGACCATATGCTGGACCACAAATCAAGTCTCAATAAATTCAAAAATATCAAAATCATATCAAGCACCATCTCAGACCACAGTGGAATACGACTAGAAATTAACTCCAAGAACTCGTGAAACCAAAGACATGAAAATTAAATAATTTGCTCCTGAATGATCCTTGGGTCAACAATTAAATCTAGATAGAAATTTAATTTTTTTTAAACAAATGACAACAATGAAACAAGTTACCAAAACCTCTGAGACACAGCCAAAGCTGTGCTCAGAGGAAAATTGATAGCTCTTGAGACCTACATTCATAAAACTGAAAGATTACATATTGACAACCTAACATCATACCTCAAGGAACTACAGAAACACAAACAAACTAAACCCAATGCTAGCAGAAGAAAGGAAATAATGAAGATCCCAGCAGGACTAAATTAAATTGAAACTTAAAAAAATACAAAGGATCAATTAAACAAAATTTAGTTCTTTGAAAAGATAAACAAAATTGATAGATTCACTAGCTAGATTAATTAAGAAACAAAAAGAGAAGTCTCAAATTAGCTCAATCAGAAATGAAATTAAAAGATCATCCAAGATTATTATGAACACCTCTATGAAAACAAACTAGGGCAGGGCACAGTAGCTTATGCCTATAAACCCAGCACTTTGGGAGGCTGAGGTAGGATTGCCTGAGCCCACAGGTTCGAGACCAGCATGGGCTACTTGGCAAGACTTCATCTCTACAATAAATCAAAAATTAGCTGGGCATGGTGGTGTATGCTTGTAGTTACAGCTACTTGGAAGGCTGACTTGGAAGGATCACCTGAGCCTAGCGGGTCAAAGTTGTGGTGACCACGAGCATGCCACTGCACTCCAGCCTGGGTGACAGAGTGAGCCTTTGACTAAAAAACAAAACAAAACAACAATTAGAAAATCTAGAGGAAATGACTAAATTCTGGAAAACAAATAACTCTTCAACCTTGAATCAGGAAGACATAGAAGCCACTAATAGACCAATGAGTAGCAAGATTGAAACAGCAATTAGAAGTCTCCCAATTAAAAGAAAAGTTGGCTGACAACAGTGGCTCATGCCTATAATCTCAGCACTTTGAGAAGCTGAGGTGAGAAGATTGCCAGAGCCCATGGGTTCGAGACCATCCTGGGCAACTTGGTGAGAACACATCTCTACAATAAATAAAAAAACTTAGCGGGGTGTGGTGGCATGTGCCTGTAGTTCCAGCTACTTGGAAGGCTGAGGCAGAAGGATCACTGAGCCCAAATGGTCGAGGCTGTGGTGGCCATGAGTGTGCCACTGCACTCCAGCCTGGGTGACAGAGTGAGACTCCTACTGAAAATAAAAAAAAGTCCAGGATCTGATTGACTCACATTTGAATTCTACCAGACCTTCAAAGAACTGGTACCAATTTTACTAAAGCTTTTCCACAAGACTGAAGAGGAAGAAATCCTCTCCAACTCATTTTATGAGGCCAGTATCACTCTGATACCAAATCCAAGAAAAAAAGACAACTACAAAAAAAGAAAAGCACAGACTAATATCCCTTAGGAATAGACACAAAAATTCTTAACAAAATATTGCAAATTGAATTCAACAGCACATTACAAAAAAAAAAAAAAATGCCACAACCAAGTGGGTTTTATCCCAGGCATGCAAAGATGGTTCAACGTATACAAGTTAATAAACATGATCCACTACATAAGCAGAATTAAAAACAAAAACTGTATGATCATTTCAATAGATGCAGAAATAGCAGCTGACATAATCCAGACTCCCTTCATGATAAAATAGACATAAAGGGAACATTCTTCAAAAAAAAAGCCATATATGGCAAACCCACAGCTGATTTGATCGTCACTGGAGAAATATTGAACACATTTTCCCTCAGAACTGGAACAAAACAAGGATGCTCACTTTCACCACTCCTATTCAACATAGTACTGGAAGTCTTATCCAGAGCAATCGGGGAAAAATTGTATGCAATTGGAAAAAAGGAAATCAAACTATCTCTGTATGCTGATACTATGATCTTATACCTAGAGAACACTAAAGCCTTCCCCAAAAGACTCCTGGACTTGACAAATGAATTTGGTAAAGTTTCAGGATACAAATTCAGTACACACAGATTAGTAGCACTGCTATACATCAACAGTGACCAAGCTAAGAATCAAATCGAGAACTCTATTCCCTTTACAAGAGCAATAAAAAAACTAGAATACTTAGGAATATATTTAACAAAAGAGGTGAAAGAGCTCTCTAAGGAGAAGTACAAAACTCTGATGAAAGCAATTGTGGTGGACACAAACAAATAGAGAAATGTTCCATGCTTATAGGTTGGATGAATCAACATTATTAACATGAACATATTACCCAAAGTAATCTACCGATTCGTTGCAATCCCTCTCAAATTACCAACATCATTTTTCACAGAATTAGGAAAAAAAATCCTAAAACTCATATGGAACCAAAAAGAGCCAGAATAGCCAAAGCAATCTTACTTAGAAACAAGTACAAAGCTAATGGCATCACATAACCTGACTTCAAATTATACTACAAGGCTGTAGTTACCAAAACAGCATGGTACTAATACAAGAGCAGACACATGGACCAATGGAACAGAACTGAGAATCCAGAACTAAACTCAAATACCTACAACCACTGATCTTTGACAAAGGAGACATACACTGGGGAAAGGACACCATATTCAGCAAACAGTATGAGGAAAATTGGTTAGCTACATGCAGAAAAATGAAACTTGATCCCCATCTCTCCCCATATACAATAATTAACTCAAGATGGATAAAAGACTTAAATGTCAGACCTGAAACCATAAAAATTCTGGAAGAAAACCTAGGAAAAACTCTTATGGACATCAGCTTTGGCAAAGAATTTATGGTTAAACCCCAAAGGCAAGTGCAATTATAAAAAAAATAATAAGTGGAACTTAATTAAACTAAAAAGTTTCTGCACAGCAAAAGATATAATCAACAGAGCAAATAGGCAAAGTTCAGAAAGGGAGAAGATATTCATAAGCTATACATTTGACAAAGGGCTAATATCCACAATCTACAAATCAGCAGGAAAAATAACCAAATAAACTCATTAAAAAGTGGGCAAATGACATGAACAGATATCTCTCAAAAGAAGATATTCAAACGGCCAACAAACATATGAAAAAAATTCTCAACATCACTCATCATCAGGGAAATGCAAATTAAAACCACAACGGGATACCACCTTATACCAGTCAGAATGGCCATTATTTTAAAAATCCAAAAACAATAGATGCTAGCAATGATGTAGAGAAAAGGGAACACTTATACGCTGTTGGTGGGAGTGTAAATTAGTACAACTTCTATGGAAAGCGGTGTGGAGAGTTCTCAAAGAACTAAAAGTAGATCTACCACTTGATGCAGAAGTTCCATTACTAGGTATCTACCCTAATTATCGGAAGTCATTCTATAACAAAGACACTTGCACCCACGTGTTCATCACAGCACAATTCACAATTGCAAAGATGTAGAATCAGCTTAAATGCCCATCAACCAATTAGTGAATAAAGAAAATGTGGTATATATACACCATATAATTCTATGCAGTCATAAAAAGAATTAAATCATATCCTTTGCAACAACATGGGTGGAGCTGGAGATCATCATCCTAAGCAAACTAACTCAGAAACAGAAAATCAAACACTGCATGTTCTCACTCATATGTGGGAGCTAAATGGTCACAAATGTGGAAATAATAGACACTGGGGACACTAATAAGGGGGAAGGTTGGAAGTGAGTCAGAGTTCAGAAACTACCTATAAGGCACAATATTCACTATTTGAGGAATGGTCCACCTGAGACCCAATCTCCACCCCTGCACAATAAGTCCATGTAGTGAATATACAAGTGTACCCCCTGAATCTAAACTTAAACATAAATAAATAAATATTAAAAAATAATTAGAAAGACATTTATTTCTTAAATGAAAGAATGACTCAGTATATAAAATAAATGTAATTATAGCACACCTCATTATCAAAACAAATAAATGAGAACTGCATGATTATCTCAATTGATGCCAAAAAAAAGCATTGGACAAACTTCTACACACTTTCATGAAAAAAGCACTCAACAAACCAGGAAATAGAAAAAAATTCTTCCTCAACGTGATAGAGGCCATAGATGAGATTCTATAGCTGCATATTCAGTGGTGAAAGACTAAGATGTTTTTACCTAGTATTAGGAACAAGATAAATATACCCACTTTGACCACTTGTATTAAATATAGTATTGGAAATTCTAACCGGAGCAATTGGCAATAGAAAAAAATAAAAAAGATACCTAAAATGGAAACAAAGAGTAAAATTATATCTCTTTATAGATGACATAATATTACATGTAGAAAACTTTAAATATTGGACAAAAAATAGGTAAGAAACAAATTCAACAAAGTTGCACAATAAATAAAATCAATACACAAAAATCAATTGCATTTCTATATTCTAGCAATAAATAATCCAAAAAATTAACAAAATTCCATTTGCAATAGTATCAAAAAGAATCAACTACTTCAGTATAAATTGAATCAAGGAGGCAAAAGATTTGTGTACTAAAAACTACAAAATATTATTAAAAGAAATCGAAGGCATTGTACAATGATTTGTAGATTCCAAATGCTGTCTCCCAGTCAAAAACCGAGTGCTGGCTTTACCAATTACTGTTCAAATACACCAGATTATTCAATTTATTTTAGTCTTAGTTTCTGTGGCATATTACATTTTCCAAACGTGCTTGCAACAATATGCCTCATCCCACATACTCTTCTAGAACTTTGTCACTCCCTTTCCAAAACCTCAACTCTAATTCACTTCTCATTTAACAAAGATGAGCTTATGAGTCACTTGTAACCAATGGAATGAGGTAGAAGATGGAGCTTGATTTTTAAGCCACGTTATAAAAGGCAATGCTGCTGCTGGTGTTAAGACATTCACTAGACCCTTTGCGCTTCGATTCCTGTGCCATCATGTTAGAAATTTAATTACCTTGAGACCGTCATGCTGAAAGGAAGCCAAGTCATGAGGGAAGCCATGTTCTTTCTGTTGGCAGTCCTAGTCTTCATTCATGTCCTCCCAACCCAGGTAAATGAACCTCACATAATAAAAGCCTCTGCTATCAGTTCACGTTGAAACTTTCACTTTCAAATTGAGTTCCCAGACATTATAAAGAAGAAGTATTTCTTGTTTTATCTCTTCCAGATTCCTGACCCATAAAATCTCTGAGCATAATAAAATTTGCAACACTA
>CAUYQG010070158.1:0-35391 GCA_963574415.1 Tarsius wallacei | reverse complement strand
AACCAACTCATCTTTGACAAAGCCTCCACCACCTACCACTGGGGAGAAGAGAACCTATTCAGTAAATGGTGCTGGGAAAACTGGCTGACCACATGCAGAAGACTCAAACAAGACCCCTATCTATCCCCATACACAAAAATTAACTCTAAATGGATCACAGACCTAAATGTAAAACCTCAAACTATAAGAACCTTAGAAAATGCAGGACACACCCTTATGGAAATTGGAACTGGAATCCAATTCCTGAAGAAAACCCGAAACACATGGGCCATAAGAGACAAGATAGACAAGTGGGACCTCATTAAACTGACAAGCTTCTGCAATTTTTTGTTGTTGTTGTTGTTTGTTTGTTTTTTTGAGTTGGAGTCTCACTCTATCGCCCAGACTGGAGTGCAGTGGCCGCTTCCGGCCACCGCAGCCTCGACCTGTTGGGCTCTGGCGATCCTTCCGCCTCAGCCTTCCAAGTAGCTGGAACTACAGGTGCGCACTACCACGCCCGGCTAGTTTTTTTTTTTATTTATTGTAGGGATGAGGTCTCGCCAAGTTGCCCAGGCGGGTCTCGCGAGAACCCCCGGGCTCAGGGAATCCACTCACCTCAGCCTCCCAAAGTGCGGGATTACAGGCTAAGCCACCGAGCCCGGCTTAAATTTGTTTTTAATTGACAATTAAAAATTATGTACCTTGTGTTGTACAACATGATATTTTGAAATATATATATTGTGGAATGACTAAAGTAAGCTAATTAGCATATATATTACCTCCATGCTATTTTTTTGTGGGGAGAACACTTAAAAGCTACTTTTAGCAACTTTCATGAACATAATACCTTGTTATTAACTATAGTTACCATGTTGTACAATAGATCTCTTGAACTTATTCCTCCTGTCTATCTGAAATTTTGTCCTTTGACCAATGTCTTTCCAATTCCCTTAAATTTTCAGCTTCCTTTATTTACAATGTCTCCAATTCTTCTTCACAATCAGAATGCTCTCCTCTCTATATCACTACCCATCAAAATCCTCTCTATCATCTGGGTTCAAAATAAGTTCCAGTTGTGCCATAAGATTCCTCCCCCGACTCTTGTCTCACTGGTCTCCTTTGATTATGTTCTCTAGCACTTGTTACAGTGATTCATATCCTGAATGTTCATGTTAATCACCTGTGGCCTGTTTAAAAACATAGGCTATGACCAGACAGACTGAATCAGAAGTCTGTGAGCTACAGGCATCAATGGGTTTACAAAGCTTCACAGGTGGCTCAAATGAACAGCTAGGGAGTGGGAAACACAGGTAACATATAGATGACTAATTTTAGTATTTAACCATGTCATCCCTGTTGCTACTTATCTGTCTTATGAATGTATGACTTTTAAACTCCTAGACAAACCATATCTTACCTTTTTTTTGAGTACCTTCCACTTTGCTGCTGTGCCTAACTCAACGTTAGGTTCAGGGCTGAGACTTTTCAATGAATATTTCAAAGTCTGTTTTTATAAATAGTAAAATTATCTAATGGTTCAGTAAACATGTTTGAATACTTTCACTGTGCCAGGCACTGGATCTGGAAGATGAAAGGAACATAAGCCCTTTTAGACCAGAGTCCTTAGCTAACAAGTAAAGATTGTTGAGACTGTTATTTGGTTGTTGAGGCACACGTGGGGCTAAGAAAGGTTTGCTATGATTAAGATGATTGACTGCTGAAAGAGGAAAGTGGAGGATGGACGAGGCATCCGAATTTGCAAAGGATGAGAGGTTTCAGAGTTTTCAGAGAGATTTCAGGAGGTTTAACTATTTGTGTCGTCAGACATTCCACACCTTCCCATGCTGTGCAACAAGCAGCAAGACGTTGGAAAACGAAGTGTCCCTACATCTCCCCCAGATTGTCACTCACTGGAAGAATCATCTATAACTTTTCTACTAAAGGAAAGTAGGGGATGCATTAGACATATAATTGAGAGCACATATATTTGCCATGGCCTAAACATGGGCTGCATCCAGGTGCCCATAGTCTGGGTGTATGCACAGGGTGGGGTCTATAGCTTTCTTTAGCCTGCTGGTATCTCTTTGTTCCATTCCTCTGCTCTCAGGGCTGCCCCAGGAGATATTGGGAAAATTATGAGGGGCTTCTCTTGGATGTCCCACTGTGTCCTACCCATATTCTTCATCTTCCTTGGGATATTTTCTCCTTCTGCTGCCAGGTTCCTGGTGTCCTGAGAATCTCTCTTTCTTTCCATTTAACAAAACTGATTCTTTCAGAAAAGATTTTGTAACTAAATTCATAGGAAGGCATAATGTACTGATAAAGCGCTTGTGTCATATCAAATAAATGAGGAAAGTGACATCTATTGAGTTTCTAATATGTGCCAGGCTCTGCTATGCTGATGAATTATTAGCAAATTAAATAGAAAAGGTGATTGGATTGCAGGATTGATTGGGACCTCTTATACCTCAGCACCCATGATACAGATGGTTGCTTCTTCCTCCTCTAAAAGTGAGCCCTGTCTGTTGTTGTTTCCAGAAGACCACACATTTCGTCTCCATTTCAAATCCCTTTCTGAGCAGATCTCAGAATCTTTCTCTCTCTCACTCTCTCAGTCCCTCTCTCTCTCTCTCTCTCTCTGTCTCTCTTTCTCTGTGTGTGTGTATGTGTGAATGTGTGTGTTTTCTGTGAGCAACCAATTTCTTTTATTCCAAGAGGCACAAGGTTACTTTCTAAACTAGGACACTGGTGTCAATAGTAAGCCCTGGGAATAGGAATTTTCCAGTGAGGATGATCACCTTGACAAATAGCCTGGTTTGATCCCAAAGGACCCTTCCATATTTGATCTACATATATGCAATATCAATCTTTACCAAACTACATGTAATATCAATCTATATACAATATCGCTTCCTATATGTAACATCACCCTTCTACACGCAATGTGATAGCAATTCATTTGTCCTAAAAGACCATAATAGCTCCTACCTCATAAAGTTGTATAGTGAGGAGTCTATGAAATAATATGCAGGTAAAGAATATAGAACAGTACCCAGCACATAGCAAGTGCTGCTCAGAGGTCCGCTCTCTTGTCATCACTTTCCCTTCTGAACAAACAATTGACAGTATGGTGTTCCTTTGGCTACCTCCATTAGTTCTAACCTACCTAATTTCCTCCATTCCCCCTCCATCCCCAAACTCTCACTTCTTCTCTCCATTGAATTTCTACCAATGGTGATGGTGGTGGTAGTAAGAGCAGGAACAGAATTAAGAAATAATAGTAAAGGGAAAAAAAACAGCCCAATAAAAAAGTAGGCTAAGGGCATGAATAGACAGTTCTCAAAAGAATACATACAAACAGCCAACAGATACATGAAAAAATGTTCAGCCTCACTAATCATCAAATAAATGCAAATCAAAACCACACTGAGATCCTACCTAACTCCTGTCAGGATTACCATCATTAATAACTCAAAAAACAACAGTTGCTGGAGAGGATGTAGAGAAAAGGGAACACTTCTAAACTGTTGGTGGGTGTATAAATTAGTACAGCCTCTGTGGAAAACAGTGTGGCAATTTCTAAAAGGTCTAAAAATTGACCTTTCATATGACCCAGCAATCTCCCATCTGGGAATATACCCAGAGGAACTCAAATCATTCTACAAAAAAGATACCTGCATATACATGTTTATTGCAGCACTATTCTCAATAGCAAAAACATGGAACCAACTATGCTGCCCATCAAAAGTGGACTGGATAGAAAAATGTGGCACATATACATGATGGAATATTATGCAGCCAGAAAGAAGGACAAAATTATGGACATCTCAGCAACTTGGATGGATTTAGAGTCTATCTTACTCAGTGGTCTATCACAGAAGCAAAGACCCAAATACCGCACGTTCTCACTCATAATTGGATCCTCAACATTTATCATAACACTGTAAGAAAGAGATTGGCAGTAGCGGGACACTGCCAGGGGAGGGAAAGGGGAGGCACATAATATCACCAAAGGTACTTGATCCTAAATGAGGACCAATGGGGCACCCAAACTTCACCTGTACATAGACCACTTATATACCTAATCCTGACTTGTACCCCACATCTTTAAATGTATATATATGAAGAATTAATAGTAAGATATTTTATATTGTCTACTTAGCCATCACCAATTACCATTGTTTCCTTGGCATCAATAAACATGAAAGAGTTTTGGCTGAAAAGGCATTTCAGACACTATTCCAACTGGAGTCTCCAGCCCTCTCCTTACTCGCTGTCATTTACGGCTCTGTAAGCTGCCACTAAACACAGTGGCTTCTTGTTAGACCTGCTTTCTGTGAACTTCATTGTCATTAGGAATTTAATCACTTTGCTGAACCAGGGACTACTGCTTTGTTAATCCCAGATGAGTTCTGATGTCAGAAAGAAAAACCGACAAAAGTTAAGGTCCAATGTTACAAACAACTACTTAGGATGCCCTGTCTCTGTCTAAAGAGAGAAAAATACAGTGATCCTAAAAATAAGTAATTTATTATGACATAAAGAAAGTTCAAGGAAAATCGACTTTGTAGCCAACAGCAGTGACATGTAAACATTCAGAAAGAGTGAAAAAGACACTCAGGTTAAAATTTGGGGTTTATCCAGGCACGGTGGCTCATGCCTGTAATGCCAGCACTTTGGGAGATCCAGGCAAGAGGACTGTTTTAAGCCCAGGAGTTTGAGACCTGCCTAGGCAACATAGCATGATAGTGAGACCTCATCTCTACAAAAAAATCTAAAAATAAGCCAGGTGTAGTGACACGCACCTATATTCTCGGCTACTCAGGAGGCTGAAGCAGAAGGATTGACTGAGTCCAGGAGGTTGAGGCTACAGTGAGCTATGATTGTGATACTGCACTCCAGCCTGGGTGACAGACTGAGACTCTGACTCAAAAAAATAATAATAATAAATAAATAAAATCAAATTTAAAAATTATAGGATTAGAGGAGGTCCTTGGAGTAAATTTAAAATAAATGTATAGTTATAGAAAAGACTAAGACTCTCTCAGACATGGTAACCTCCAGATGTCCCATCCTATGTGGTGCTGTTTACCTACACTAGAACAAAACCAAACAGGTAATGGGTGATGTTTTTAGCCCTGGTTGCAAAAATCTTCAGGGGATACATGATCTTCCTTTGTATGGGGAGAAACACTATTCCTTCTCACCCCTTGCTCTTAACTAAATAGATTCTGTGTCCTCCCCCCAAGATAAAATGGGGAGAGTCTAAGCCCAGTTTTCTGTCTGTGTAATGTAAACATTAGGAGCCATTAGGCAGCACAGCCTGGAGTTCTGATTTTCATCTGACTATAATAGCGTCTTGTAAGGAGCATAAAAGCAGTTGTGCAGCTACAATTTGCTTTAACAACAATAAAAAAAACTATGAAAATTTAAAAGTCAACAGAGAACAAGGAGAACATTATTAGATTTTCAAAGGCTATTTGCAAGGTATCTTGTATCTGGGTGGAGAAGGAGGGAGCTATCAGGTTTAGGCTCAGACTTGGGTTTAACTCTGCTCAGTGAGGCTACTACCCAAGCTGTTAGTACCCTGATGTTGGACAGACAATGACTCCTCTGATACAATTCCAGGTTGTCTGGAGCTTTGAGGGACCAGACTGGGGAAAGGTCAAGAAGATGCCTGTTACCATCAATGAGAGCAAGACATATATTTCCAGGGGTTTGATTTGGGGGTGGATTTGAGTCTACATTCCACTGAAACTTTGGCTAATTTGGGATGGATAAAGGCCACCAATATCAAGTGCTTAATCCCCAACCCAATACATTAATATTTATTTTCATAGACCAAATTTCCTAATGTTTACCCAAGTATCTCTGGCTTTAAGAGGACACTAACATATAGTGAGAATGTGATATAATGCATATCATTATTATGGATGGATGGATGAACATCAGTGTCAAAAACAGGACATAGATGTTTTTTCTAGTATAGTTAGGTGGAAAATAATCCAGAATCATGAGTGTTGAATTGAATGGGCCCAGATAGTGGTTTAGGGTAGACCATTGATAAAATGGCAGGTTTGAGGGATTAAGTTCAATGAATTTGGGATATTTTCATATATATTTAGGAAATATGTAAGAGGAGGGCAACAGGGATGATTCTAAGAGCAGCAGTACCCAAGTAAAATAGATTGAATTAGTAATTTAATGTCTGTCTGTCTGTCTCCCACCTCTGTCTCACTCTCTCTCTCTCTCTCTGTCTCTCTCTCTCTTTCTCTCTCTCTCACACACACACACACACACACACACACACACACACCTGCACACACACACACATACACCATGCACAAATGGAATTCATACAAAGGAGTTCCATCTTGTGACAGGCTGCCTGGCTTCACTCCTGAGACAGGGGACATGCTGAGATAGAGCCATTGTGTTTGAATGGATTGGGTATGTAGCTTCTAATCTGACTCTCCACCAAGAAAGTAGAAGTCTTTGGTGTTCAATAAATTAGAGTCAGTGGGAGGTATGATGCTCACTGCTGAGACTGTTTCCTGTGCAGGGATCAAGTTACCCTGGATCTCAGAATGGATTGTTGAATCTCTGAATCTTTGTATCTAGGCTGTGCATTTCCCTGGAAGCAAGATTGTCATTTTGAACATAGTGTCTCTGACCTGTGGCTTTGCCAAACAAGAAAAAAAAGGTGAGATGATATTTCACTCAAGCTTCTAGAAGAGCAAAAATAATGGCCATGCTCATTTACTAAGAACCGTCCTCTCTATAACAGCTACTGTGCTATGATTAGATATAATAATACAATTAATAATTACATCTTACAATACTCCTGATCTTATTTAATTCTGCAAATGAGAAAGCAAAGAATCAGAATTACTAAATAACTCTTCTAAGAAAGTGGCAGAATCAAGATTTGAACCCAAGGTTTTGATGATGTTACAGCCCATCCTTTTTATTTATTTATTTATTTATTTTTGAGTTGGAGTCTTACTCTGTCACCCAGACTGGAGTGCAGTGGCCGCTCCCGGCCACCGCAGCCTTGACCTGCTGGGCTCCGGCGATCCTTCCGCCTCAGCCTTCCAAGTAGCTGGAACTACAGGCGCGCGCTACCACACCCGGTTAATTTTTTTTTGATTTGTTGTAGAGATGAGGTCTTGCTTGCCCAGGCGGGTCTCGAACCCGCGGGCTCAGGCAATCCACTCACCTCAGCCTCCCAAAGGCACGGGATTACAGGCTGAGCCACTGAGCCCGGCTGAGCCCATCCTTTTTATATTACACTTTGTGTATCTCAAGTTACAATGGGATTAATGCCACATCACACCTAGATGTGCTGTGGTAGGAAACGGAGTGCCAAGGGATCATGTACTTTATTCATGCCATTGTGAGTACATTTATTTGGAGGAATCTTTTCCGGCAGGTCATTTGGCAAGAGTAGACAATTTAAGTTATATTTCCGTTAAGGGGGCATCCATATTCAGGTTATTGCTTGAAGACCTTTAAGGAAGATACTAGTGGTAGAGTCCAATGTCTGCAGCATGTTTTTGTGAAAAAGAATGTGAGCTGGCTCCTTCTTCCTTCTGCAATACTGAGAAATGGACTGGACAATCAGTAGGAGGTTGCATTTCCCAGAAGAGGCATTCTTCTTGCCCCACTACCTCTGCTGTCTTCCCTGCTGCCTAAACAAGTATGACTCCAAATACTTGAAATAGTCACCTTCTGAGAATGTACCTGATACTTCTAAAACAGGATGGGCTTCTGAAATGGTAAGTTCATACAACTTCCAGACCCAAGATGATGCAAGGTCTGAGGTTTTTTTCTGCTTGCTTGTCTGGTCTCCCTTGTTGTTTCTCTGATACAAGTTCATTAGTTTTCCGGTGTTTTCTCTTTGGCCAAGTGCCTCCTTTTAACACTGTGCAAGTAACAACCAATGGCATGCATGGCTGGCTTGTACAGACCCCACTCTTTAATTTCAGGCTTGGGCATTTGCCATCTATTACATCTCCCTGTCTTGTCAGTGATGTTGCAATCAATACAAATAAACTTCAGGGGCCCTGGGCTATAGGTAAACTGTGCCAGCATAAATCAGTGAGATGTTGAGAAGCTCTATATCACATACTCAGCTACTCTATTTTTCTGGCTACCCACGGACTCCAGAACTTGGTTTAGAAATCACCCTGCCTTTCCTAACTTGACTCATAATGATCTCATCCCAAAATTTGGACTTCTCAGAAGAGACACTTGAACAATATGCACTATGGGTGCTGCATTATTCTTCCTTTTTGACTTATTCTGGACTGTGTCTCCTGTAACAGAGTCTCTCAAAGTCATCCCTGGGCCACTAGCCTCTGAATTAGGTGACTAGTAAAAAATGCTGATGCCCCTAAAGGTCTGCTATTCATTCAGCATTTCTGCAGTCAATACCCAGGATTCTGAATTTTAAACAAACTACCTATAGATGTATGTAGTGCTCCTATAGGAAACTGATGACACACTCAAATTAGGATAACTTGAGGAGAGTTTAATAAAGGAAAAATTTTCAAAGACTTGGTCAGGGAGAAGGGAATTCATAAGTGCTGTGCTCTGGCTGGTAAGAACCCAGGCTCAGGAACGAAGTGGGGCAGGGGCAGGGAGTGGTTATAGGAAATTCAGGCAGAGGGACTGTGAAAAGGGCCGCCAGACAGGATGTGTTTGGTATTCTCCTGATAGAGGGACTCAGCCAGTGCTTGGTGGCCCCACAGGTGCATAAACACTCAACTCTACATTGCTGATTTCTTGCCAGGATATACACTGTCGGCTGAACCTAACCAGAAGCCAGAGTCAAGAAAGCCTATTGTTTTGGTGCACAGGAGTCAGCACTCCAGTGCCACAGGGTACAGCGAAAAGGAGGGCAATTGTCTCTTCAGGGCAAATGGAGACTGTCCGGCATCTGCCTCAACCCTACCAAACCCTGAGAACCACTGGACTAAATGCTTGCCCTGTCAGTGGCTGGTGAAAGCCAGTCTCAGTTCCTAAGAAAGTAAGAGAGGGGGTGAAGGGAAGTCAAAGAAGAGCCGAAAATTGAAAATCCAATTACGGGAAAGCCAGAGATCTGAGAAAAGAGGATGAGGCAGCTGGATGGGTATGAACAAGTCTGGACTTCACTTTCCTGGTGCTCTCCAGATTCCCCCATGCTGCGCTGCATGTTTGGTCTCCTGCCTTCGTGTTTTTTCTATCTACCTCTTTTCACTTGGCATTTTCCCCAATACTCCCAATCTAGGATGAGACCCTCCTTTTTAGTGCACTGGTAAATGGGGCAACATTTTGTGTTTTTCACCTCCTCCTCTTATCGCTATGATCTGTTAAAATTGGTTCCCATGTAGGAGACACTTTTTCCAGAGGCGTCTGTGACTCCTGTAGCCACCCCCCCCTTATCCCAGGTTTTGCTTTCTGGTATCGGCTACCTGTGGATACAATACAATGGGATATTTTGAGAGAAAGAGAGGGACCACATTCATATATCTCTTATTACAGTACATTGTTATAAATGTCCTATTTTATTCTTGTTAATCTCTACTGTGCCTACTTTATAAATTAATGTTTCATTGGTATGTATGTATAGGAAAACACACAGTATATGTAGGGTTTGGTGGTATCTGCAGTTTCAGACATCCACTGGGGATCTTGGAATGCATCCCCATGGAGAAAGGGTGATTACTATAGTTTCTATCAAAGTTGTGACATTCAACAGAGAGATGCAGCACCCGTGAGAGCTGCAGGACCAGAGATGGGTGTCAGAGGGATCATTAGAGAAATCCCATTTGACATTCTTCAAAGGCTTTGTTGAAGAACTTGGTAGTATTTAAGATTACCTAAATGGTCTCAAAATTATATGTGTCTAGACTAAAGTCTTGCTGCTGGCTCCCTAAAAGTGCCATTTATCTTATTTACCTTGTGTAAATAATTACATAAATATTAATATTATTTACCTTATATAGTAGAACCTGTCCCAAACTAAACTTTATACTTTTTCAGTAAGAAAAATGCAGACTTTGATGACCACTTTTGCCCTCCGACTGTATTTTCTTTGTTACATACAGCTACAAAAGCATTCTTTTTACTGTATCTGATACCACGTAAAGCAGAGAGAATAAAAATTAGGAGATGTGGTTCCCATCTAGCTGGGGAAGAGTGAAGACAAATTATAAAATTCATTGACTCTTTCTCTCCATTTTTGACTAAAAATGGAATTTTAATTTCTCTCTCTTCTCCACACCCTAAAGGCATCCAGTTGTCCATATAAGTGCACAAACATTTTGCCAAAATGAATCAGATCTAGAGGGAAAGAACAGGCAATAATAGTTTATATTTATTGAGTACTTACTATATGCCCAGCATTATTTGATTTTATTTTTTTAATTTTTAATTTTAAAGATGTGGGGTACAATTCAGGGTTAGGTATACAGATGTTCATTATGCAGGCACCCTTGTTGATTAGGTATGCCCCTCCTCCCCTCGTAGTTTTCCATTACTTCCAATCCTGCCTCCCACCCCTGGCAGTTTCCTACTACTGCCAATACTACCCCACCCCTGGCAGTTTCCCACATCGTTCAAGGTCTGCTTATGAGTGAGAACATGTGGTACTCAGTTCTTTGTTTCTGTGATAGATCATTCAGTATTACAGACAGTCCATCCAAGTTGCTGCAAAGTTCATAATTTTGTCCTTTATGGCTGCATGATATTCCATCGTGTCTATGTACCACATTTTTTTATCCAGTCCTCTTTCGATGGGCAACATGCTTGGTTCCATGTTTTTGCTATTGTTATTAATGCTGCAATAACATGTGCATGCAGGTATCTTTTTCAGAGAGTGATTTGAGTTCCTCCAGGTAGCAGGGGAATTGTGGGGCCATATGGAAGTTCGATTATTAGATCTTTTAGGAATCGCCATACTGTTTTCCACACAGGTTGTACTAGTTTATACTCCCACAAACAATGTAGAAGTGTTCTCGTTACACTTTTTTCCCGTATCCTCTCCAGCATCTATTGTTTATTTTAAATGCTTACTCACAAGAGGCTAGGTGTGATGGCTCACACCTGTAATTCCAGCACTTTGGGAGGCCAAGACAGGAAGACCACTTGAGCTCAGGAGTTCAAGGCCAGCCTAGGAAATATAGCAAGACCACATCTCTACAATTTGTTTTAATCAGCTGAACAAGGTGGCAAATGCCTGTAGTCCCAGCTTCTCAGAAGGTTGAGGCTGAAGGATCACCTGAGCCCAAGAGTTGGAGGCTGTGGTGAACCATGATCACGCCACTGCACTCTAGCCTGGGAGGCAGAGTGAGACCCTGACTTAAAAACAACAACAACTTCATAAGAACACTATGAGGCAGGTACTATTATTGTTGCTACTTTTCAAATGTGGAAATTGAGGCACAGGGAAGTTAAGTAACTTGCCAAGAATCATACTCTTGGCAAATCTTAGAGCCAGGATTAAAACCAAAGCAGTCTGGCTTCAGTGTGTGTGCCCTTAACCACAAAACCATGCCGCCTCTCTGGGTATTAAGAGCTTCTGTACTTAAGTTTACCCCCTTTGTTTCTATTCATTGTTCTTTTTTTATCAGTAGACATTTGCCAAGTGTCAGTCACCGGTGGTAAAAAAAAAAGCTGAGGAAGACTGGTTCTCCCTTCAAGCAGGAATACTGGGATTCTACAGAGTAGAAGAGAAGAGTGATATATCCTTTCAACATATATAAGAGACATAATAGGAGGATAAATAAAGTGCTCCAGAAGGACAGAGAAGGAAGGGCTACTTTTCAGGGAAACTGTGGGAGCAGGAAACTGAGGCTTGAAAAAAGTAATATCCAGGCTTAGAAAGTATATAAGAAAGGACTCAAATGAGATCATCTGCTCTGTCTGAGGGATAGCTATCTTGCTACATGCTCCATCATGAAGGATGCACACAAAGCTTACTTTCACTTCATACCTTTTTCCATCCTATTTTCATCCAAACAAACTTGCGTTTATTCTGCTGCTTTTTGATATCTCTTTGAATTTGTTTTTCTCAGCAAAACTATGGTAAGTTTGATCAGCCTTATTTTATAGGTTTCAAATAAATGCACACCAATTTTTGTTTGTTTGTTTGTTTTTTAGTTGGATTCTCACTCTGTCGCTCAGGCTGGGGTGCAGTGGCATGCTCATGGCCACCGCAACCTTGACCTGCTAAGCTCAGGCGATCCTTCCACCTCAGCCTTCCAAGATGCTGGAACTACAGGCACGTGCCACCACACCTGGCTAATTTTTTGATTTATTGTAGAGATGAGATCTTACCAAGTTGCCCATGCTGGTTTTGAACCCGTGAGCTCAGGCAATCCTCTCACCTTGGCCTCCCAAAGTGCTGGAATTATAGGCTTGAACCACTGCACCCAGCCTTTTTTTTTTTTTTTCTTAAAAAGTACTGTCTAATCAAAGCTACACAAGAGGCTGAGGTGAGAGGAAATCTTGAGCCCAAGAGATCAAGGCTGCAGTGAGCCATGATCATACCACTGCACTCCAGCTTGGGTGACAAAGCAATACCTTGCCTCTAAAACAAAAACAAAAACTGTCCAACCAGAATGACTGGAATGTACTTTTATTTATGTATTTATTAATTTTTTGGGGGGGTGTGCTTTTCTATTTCTTTTTGACTCTTGCTTACCGGTGATTAAAATGTTTAATTAATAATTTCCATGACTATATCTTTATCCAGTTTTTCTTCTTTTTTTGAAATCATCTCTAAATGATCAAGAAATTAGTTAACATCTCAAGTAACCCTGAGTAGTTTGTATGACTTTCAGTGTGATGCTGTGTTTGTGTCTATTATCTTGCTACTTCCTTGAAGGCATGCATCTCCTTCAATTGGTGTACCATTCTGCTGTTTAACCTCTTTAATTATCTGTTCCATTACATTTCTTTTGAATTTTTTTCATTGTAGAAAATTTCAAACATACACAGAACTAGAGAGACTAGAATAATGAAGCCAGTGTACCCAATGTTAATGACGATCATTACATGGACGATATTCCATCATCTGTAATCCTACCCATCATGAGAAAGTGCATTATTTTCCAGTAAATCCCAAATAACATATATCTGTAAATATTAGAAAAATGAGTACTATTAAAAAAAGCATAATCACAGTTTTAAATAAATTAATAGTGATTCATTGTTCATATTTCACTGGCTGTCTTTTTAACTGTTTTAGTTTGTCTATTTGAATCGGTATCCAAAAAGTTCCCACACACAAAATGAAATAATATATTTAATATAATAAAAAGTGAGACATTTTATATCAACAAAAACTTATTTTCAAGTACAAAGGACATAGGAAGAATTTTATCAACATGCAATAACTCAGTAAATATTATTTTTGTCTGACTCTTCTGGGGCATCTGCTAGAAAACAAACTTCAGACAACCAAAATGACTAGAAGAACATTAGCGCAATTACTGGTGATGAGCATCACATATATACAAATTTACTTACAGGACTTGGACTATAAGAGAGAGAGTATAATATGTAATAGCTGAATGCTTCTACAATGTAGATTTGGTAAAAAATAAAAATGGGGGCATATTGAAGGGAGTAAATGCAGAGTAAGTTTTAATTATTTTAGTATTAAAATTCTTTTCTTGAGACTGCTGAGCATTTAGTATGAGATGGAGCATATGAGGAATTATGGACTAAGCTAATTCTATTATTCCTTGTGTCCTTGAAAACCAGGAGGCTTGACCTAGAGAAAGGAGACACAGTTGCAGTACAGAAAAAGTTTTTTTAAAAATCCTGTATAGCCGGGCTCGGTGGCTCAGCCTGTAATCCCGCACCTTTGGGAGGCTGAGGTGAGTGGATTGCCTGAGCCCGCGGGTTTGAGACCCGCCTGGATAAGCAAGACCTCATCTCTACAGTAAATAAAAAAAAAATTAGCCGGGCGTGGTAGTGCACGCCTGTAGTTCCAGCTACGTGGAAGGCTGAGGCGGAAGGATCGCCGGAGCCCAGCAGGTCGAGGCTGCGGTGGCCGGGAGCGGCCACTGCACTCCAGTCTGGGCGACAGAGTGAGACTCCAACTCAAAAAAAAAAAAATCTCTAGGCACGATGGCTCACACCTGTAATCCCAGCACTTTGGGAGGCAGAGGCAAGATGATTGCCTGAGCTCAGGAGTTCGAAACCAGCCTGGGCAGCTTGGTGAGCCCTCATCTCTACAATAAATGAAAAACTTAGCCGGGCATGGTAGCACATGCCTATAGTTCCGACTACTTGGAAGACTGAGGCAGAAGGAGTGCCTGAGCCCAGCGGGTTGACGCTGGGGTGGCCATGAGTGTGTCACTGCACTCCAGCCTGGGTGAGTGTGAGACGCTGACTCAAAAAAATAATAAATAAATAGAGCCAGACGCAGTGGCTCACGGCTGTAACCCCAGAGCTTTTCTTTTTTCTTTTTCTTTTTTTTTTTTTTTTAGTTAGAGTCTCACTCTGTCGCCCAGGTTGGAGTGCAGTGGCACACTCATGGCCACCCCAGCATCAACTTGCTGAGCTCTGGTGATCTTTCCATCTCAGGCTTCCAAGTTGCCGGAATGACAGGTGCGCACTACCATGCCTGGCTAATTTTTGATTTATTGTAGAAATGAGGTCTTGCCAAGTTGCCTGCGCTGGTCTCAAACCCCGCGGGCTCAGGCAATCCACTCGCCACAGCCTCCCAAAGTGCTGGGATTACAGGCTGAGCCACCGAACCCAGCCACCCCAGAGCTCTTTAAGGCCAGAGAGGGAGGAGTTCTTGAGGCCCAGACTTCAAGACCAGTCTGGGCTGCATAGTGAAACCCATCTCTACCAAAAAAAAAAAATTAGCCAAATGTCGTGATGCACACCTGTAGTCCCAGCTACTTGAGTGACTGAGGAGGAAGGATCCCTTGAGCCCAGGAGTTTGAGGCTGCAGTGAGCTATGACTGCATCACAATACTCCAGGCTGGGCAACACAGCAAGATCCCATCTCTAAATAAATAAATAGTATGACCAACTCATATATCCGGTGTAGCCACCATAAACAGTGTAACCATCCCTAAACAGAGGATGTAATCCTATTAGTGTATCACTCTTTCTCATCTCCCTGACCTGAGATGCTGAAGGCCCCAGGGCTGAGCCCTGGGCCCTCTTTCTCCTCCATCTACACTCATTTATTTGATAATCTCCACCAGTCCCAAGTGGATATACCATCTCTATGCCGATTCCACCCATTTTTCTATCTCCAGCTCGCCATTCTCCCCTGAACTCCAATCTTGCAAGCCAATTGTCTCACTAGTGTCTTAATTTGGAATTCTCAGGCTTGCCAAATCAAAAATAATCCTCCAGCTGGGCACAGTGGCTCACGCCTGTAATTCCAGCACTTTGGGAGGCGGTGGCAAGAGGATTGCCTGAACCCACGGGTTCGAGACCAGCCTGGGCAACATGGCAAGCCCCCATTTCTACAATAAATCAAAAAATTAGCTGGGCGTGGTGGCACATACCTGTAGTTCCAGCTACTTGGAAGGCTGAGGTGGAAGGATTGTCTGAGTCCACCAGGTCGAGGCTGCGGTGGCCATGAGCGTGCCACCACGCTCCAGTCTGGGCAACAGAGTGAGACTCCGACTCAATCATCATCATCATCATCATCATCATCATCATCTTCCGGCCAGGCGCAGTGGCTCAAGCCTGTAATCCCAGCACTTTGGGGGACTGAGACGAGAGGATTGCCTGAGCCCAGGGTTGGTGACCAGCCTGGGCAACTTGGTAACTCCCCATCTCTGCAATATGTCAAAAAATTAGCCAGGCATGGTAGGGCACGCCTGTCAGTCTGGCTTCTTGAAAGGCTGAGGCTGAAAGATCGCCTGAGCCCAGCAGGTCGACGCTGGGGTGGCCATGAACGTGCACTCCTGCCTGGGCAACGAAGTGAGACTCTGACTCAAAAAATCATCATCAGCCGGGCTCGGTGGCTCAGCCTGTAATACCGTGCTTTGGGAGGCTGAGGTGAGTGGATTGCCTGAGCCCACAGGTTTGAGACCCACCTGGGCAACTTGGCGAGACCTCATCTCTACAATAAATCAAAAAATTAGCCGGGCATGGTAGCGTGCGCCTGTAGTTCCAGCTACTTGGAAGGCTGAGGCGGAAGGATCGCCAGAGCCCAGCAGGTCGAGGCTGCGGTGGCCGGGAGTGGCCACTGCGCTCCAGTCTGGGTGACAGAGTGAGACTCCAACTCAAAAAAAAAAAAAAGAATAATTTTATATCATTTAACTGAATATATCACTGCCATGCAAAGGTTTATGTTCAACAGATCTGGTGTACAGCATGGTGACTACAGTTAATGACAATGTATCTTATAATATGACAATTGCTTAAACAGTAGTGTTTAAGTGTTTTTACCATGAAAAAATAGTATGTGAGGTAATGCATATGTTAATTAGTTTTTTTAGCCATTCCACAGTGTTCAATTTTTCAAAACATCATGTTGTACATCATAAATATATTCCATTTTATTTGTCAAGTTAAAAATCATAATAATAAAAGAACAACCAAAGGAATACAGATTCCATTGTCAAAACTTAAAGTAAAAAATGATAAGATACACGGCCATGTAGAAGAGAATCAAACTATTTACCAGGTTTACTAACTTGCATTCAATGTGTCATCTCGTCTTTACAGTTTTATGGTGCTTTACAGTTTGCAAAAATACTTTTGTGTATATTATCTTGTTTGATATTCTCAATAACTCTGTCTTGTCAGGAGGGAAGTTATTCCCATTCTACAGGCAAGAAGACTGAGAATGGCAATCTCTGGTTGTCCAAAGCCATGAGATTGACCTGTACGTCTGAGATGCGTAGTCTTTGGGCCCCAAGTGACTGCCTTCGCCTGGTGACCTGGGCTACCGGACTCAACCACCGCCTTTCTGATACTTTAATAACATCTGTGAGAGGCTGAAACAAGACATTCACTTGAGACTGATTTTGTCCTGAGGCTGACACAGGGGCTGACTACATGAATGGTGGGGCTGGAAGGACTGGAGGTGTGGGGTGGGATGACATGAGAGCTTAGGCAGGCAACCCAGCTCTTGTCTCATTGCTGCATTTGCACTCTTCCTCCTGGGTCCCAGGTCTGTCATGTCACCTTTTGTGGCAGCAGCATCTCTATAGCATTATAAACCTGGGGAAGCAAATACTTGCCTTCCCTCTTCAATAGTGTTTTCCTTGAATGAGTCTTTCTGCCCTTAACTTGACCCCAGCTGCCCTGTCCTGGGAGATTCCATCCTGTCCCTCCACACTTGGGCATTTGGCAAATGCACGTGGTCATGGAGCCGCTGCCTCTTCTTCCGTCCTTGATTTTCCCTGTCTGGTTTTCACCCTTGAGTTCTTTACACCATCCAAGGCTACACAGTGAAAAGACAAGGGACTGCAGGCTGATGCTTCCTTTGAGATTCCTCCAACCTCTTGACTACCACTACTCTGGCCTGCAACTGTGCTATCCACTGCCTCTCATTACTGCTGCTATCCTCTTGTTACCTGCCAGACCTCTTTCACTTCCTGCCTTGGGTCTGCTGGGGCCTCTCTGCCCAGAGCAAGATTCCTTATAACCTGCTTTATTGTTATTTAAACTTGGCAAGAACATAAGATTCACCCTTTCTGATAACAGAACAGTTTCATGGCACAGTGATATGCCTGCTTTCTAGATAAAGTACTGCTGGGACATTTTAAGTAATTAACCTTCTCATTTTTCCTTTCAATGTTCTCTGTCTGCAAAAGTTGCCCAAGAAGGAACTGAGCTGCCTTACACATTATAATAAAGTGAGGGCTCACAGTTCAATGCTGCCATCTCAGCAGAAAAGCCATTTTTCAGAAGGAAGAAAAGTCCATGGTGGGCATTGCTAAGAAAAGGTGTGCAGTCAAGTGTTAACCCTCCATGGTACAGGATATGCCAGGGCTCCAGAATGAGGAACAGTCAAGTATGTAAGGACATGATGGGACTGTCTGGAATCACATTGAGACCCTCGACTCCCTGCTCTTCATGTCAGTCTTTCTGATATTGAGGAAGAGAAGCAGAGATGTTTTCTGAGCAGGAGGGCACGTTGGCCATCTGCTGCCCAGTGTGATGAGACAACCTGAGCTGCTGAGCCCCCATACTGGCAGGACCCCGCTGACATCTGTAACCCAGTTCCTCATGTTGCTTGAAGGCAGGCAGTGGCCTCTGGCCCTGGATTCCTGTTGGCATTCTGAGGAGAAAGCAGCTCTGGAATCGACATCTGGGTGCCCCGTTAACAGATCTCCACTGAGTACTGGTGGCATAAGGAAAGCAGGAGTATGACATAGCATTTGGCAGCTATCAGGGCAGAAGAAGGCCATGCTTGTGAATGCTCCTCATGGGTGGAACAGGGATGAGAGGGAGCAATGGCCAGGTGGGGGTAGGCATCCTCAGGTAGGGGTTCCCCAGATGTATCCTTGGGAGGAGGCAGGGCCCTTCCAACCTCAGCTTCAGTTTCTTCACCTGGATATGAGACTGTACTTTGAAAACTGTATAAAACTGTACAAATCCAGAAAACTCTTAAAACATTTTCATCATTTATACAGATACTTTTCAGAAGAATAATAAAAAACTGGAGAAAATACAGGAAGATTGAGCATGAGTCATTTGCAAGCATGTAGAATTGGATATATGGGTGTCAGGTGACAACTATTTTGGCTTGGGCATGTTTGCCAGAGAATGGTCTGGAGGCTGGTGCTAGACTCCAGGGGAGAAAGCAGAGCCAGCAGAAATCAGGCAAGGACCATTTCTACAGGACCCGGTGGTCATGAGACTGCCTCCCCAGCCCTTAGATTTGCCTCACACCCTCCCCACTGTTCTCCCCAGATCCCTAGGCTGGTGACACTTGAGGAGCCCTGATTCTGACCCCTCTGCTCATCCTAGGCATTTCCAGGCACTTCACAGATGCCCACCCCATAAGAGTGATGCTCTGGGTCAGGAATGAGCTCAGTGTCAGAGATAACAATCTAGATGCTTTAGACAAATGTCAGACTTTACACGTGTTCTCTACTTCTAAGGGAGTGTGCCAAAGGATTGTTCAAACCTTTGTCCAATGTGTGCCATCAACTTTAATTTTTACATAGATTATAGGTAAGTTGAATAAACAGGTGTGCCCGTTGGGGGAGAGGTTGAGAGGAAGCTGTTCTTGGGTGAGCTGCTCTTTGCTCTTGGTGTTTTGAGTACAGCCACAGTGTTGGGGACACTTTTCATGAAACGTGTTTTGTAAGGAAATCTGACATCTGAAAAAATGAAACGAATACAGAGCTTGCCAAAGCTTAGTCCCCACGCTCAGTGTCACCCTCCTTCCTGTGCAAAGCAGAAGGGTGGACATTACTCTGTAAAAATAGAGTCATACTATTTTTTGCTCTTTTCTTTTTCATTTTCTTATCTTTTTCTTGAAAAAGCCAGTATTTGCATAAGTTAAAAGAATAATTTCAAACAAAACAAGAACATATAGCAAAATGTGAGTAATTTTTTTACTCCCCTATCCCCATTTCTTTTTCAAGAGGCATCACGAGTAATTACTCCTTATGTGTCTTTCTAGATCTGTTCTATGGATGTCCAAGTATATATATTCTTTTTTCCCCTATGTTTAAACACATAGGAACATACAACACTTATTGGAAATTATTACATTTTTAGTCTTTACTGTGTGTTATTTTGCAGAAGTACTCAGTTAAATTTGTTTGTTTAGTAATTAAGGATTGGCTGAATTTAAGCAAAATGCCTTATTTCTTGGAGAATAAAAGTTTCTGCAAGATCCTTTTCTTGTATAGGGCAGGCCAGGTTGCCATGCACGCAGCAGCCTCTCCCAGGCAGTGGCACCTACCACAGAGCCAGCAGCGTGTGAGAAGCAGTGTTCCTCCAGCCACTCAGCTCCCAGACACGTGGGTTAGCTGGGTGCCAGGAGGAAGTTGAGATGGATTTGGGAACAGCTGCAGTCTCTGTTCAATCCCTGCAAAGTTAAGGGAAAACTATGCAATACTTGTTTGCTTGGTTTTACTGTTTGTTAACCTTGTGTTTGATGTTTACTAACTACTGAGTGTTGAGAGTTGGGGTCCACTCACATAGGCTTTGAAAGATAACTTTCACCTCCTGTCTGTTTCACTTTTTTGTTACTTATAATATGTTACATTTTCAAGGCATATGACACTTGCTTTCTCTGAGGTAATAGCAGTTTCCACAGTTACTTATTATTAGTGCTGTATTTAAATAGATTCTAGGAACTCACAGTATCAGCCTTTGTATCAGTAGTTCTAGAAAATAATTTTTGAAAAATTTTAATAGCTTTGGGGGGCACAAATGGTTTTTGGTTATAGGATGCATTGGATGCATTGTATAGTTGTGAAAAAGTCTGTGCATATTGTACCCAATAGGTGGTTTTCATCCCTCCACCCTTACCACCTCCCCTCTCTGAGTCTCCACTGTCTATCATGCCATTCTATGTTTCTTTGCAGATCCTTAGTTTAGCTCCCACTTATAAGTGAGAGCATACACTGTTGTTTTCTGTTCCTGCATTACTTCACTTAGGATGATGGTCTCCAGTTCCATCCAAGTTGCTACAGAAGACATTATTTCTTTCTTTTTATAGCTGAATAGTATTCCATGGTGTATATGTGTGTGTGTATCACACTTTCATTATGCAGTGATCAACTGATGTGCTTTTAGGTGGATTCTGCATCTTTGCAATTATGAATTGTGCTACAATAAATAAACATACAAGTTTAGGTGACTTTTTTGAATAATGTCCTTTGTTCCTTTAAGTAGATACCGAATAGTGTGATTGCTGGATCAAAAAGTAGATCTACTTTTAGTTCTTTGAGAAATCTCCATACCAATTTTCATACAGTCTATAATAATTTATGCTCCCACCAACAACCAACAGCGTATAAGTGTTCCCTTTTCACCATATCTGTGCCAACATCTTTTTTTTTTTTAAATGATGGCCATTCTGACTGATGTAAGGTGGTATCTCATTGTAGTTTTAGTTTGCATTTCCCTGATGTTTAATTATGTTGAGCATTTTTATATGTTTGTTTGGCCATTTATGTATTAGAAGATAGATTCTTTGGGGGCTCTTTTTCTTTTTTCAGTTTGTCTCTGCATTTTCTGGAGGTTACTGTAGAGTTTAATCCCCTGTTCTGCCTTCCTTGTCTCCTGCTGTCTTCTCACAAGGCTCATGACACTGACTTGGAGACTTCTTGAAAGCTTGAAAGTATCTCTTGCCTGATTATAAAGATCTTGAGTCATACAATTTCATTTAAAATTCTACAAAAATATTTATATTGTCTTTTAGCACTGAGTGTTATTGTGGAGAAATTTGAAGCCAACTTGTTTCCTGCTTGATGTTCACATGATTTCAGTTTAGTAATTTCACCAGGATATTTCTGTATGCTTGTCTTGCTCTGTTCCTTTCTTTTAAACTAAGCACAGTTTGCCCCTGCAATTGACAGAGGCAGTTCACTTTATTTCAGATGTTTCCTTGTATTATATCTTGATCTCTTTTTTGTTAGCATTCAAAAATGCTAACTTTATACACATTATTTCTTCTGTGTCTTATATCTTTTATCTCTTTGAGAAACTTGATATTTCCTCTTATTTTTCATTTCATTTGCTTATCTCTTTGGTTGCTTATCTTTATTCCATTATTGTTTCTAATGTGACTTTCATTCCTACTTCATTTATTTTATTTTTTATTTCTCCATTTATTTCCCAAGCTCTGCTTCTTTTTCTGTGGTTTATAATCTCTTCTTTGCTTTTTTTTCCTTTTTAGGATAGTATGGTAGGCAGGAAATGGCCCCTCAAAGATGTCAGTATCCTAATCCTAAGAACCTGTGAATATGCTACTATATGTGGTGGCAAATGCAGGTGTCTTTAGAAGCTGGAAAACGTAAGGAAAAAGGTTCTCCTTGTGATGTGGAGAATAATGACTCTAAAGAGGCATGTGTACTCTATTCCCCAGAACTGTGCATGTGTCACCATATATGGCAAGAGGGAGTTTGCAGATGTAATTCAGTTAAAGCCCTTGAGATGGGGAGATGATCCTGGACTATCGAAGTGGATGGTGGGTAATCACAAGGGAGGCAAGAGGACCAGAGTCAGAGAAGGAGATGTGACAGTGAGGGCAGAGTTCAGAATGATGTGATTCCTGGAAAGGGACTGTGAACCAAAGAAGGAGGATAGCCTCTAGATACTAAAAAGCAAAGGGCAGATTCTCCCCTGGAGTCTCTGGAGGCAGTGCATCCCTGCCAGTGCCTTGATGTCAGCCTTTGGAGGCCTATTTCAGTTTTTTGATCTGTAGAACTATACAATAATACCTTTCTGCTGTTTTAAGCCACTGATACAGATTGAATAGTTGTCCCCTCCAGCTCTCATGTTGAAATGAGTGTCACCTCCAGTGTTGAAAGTGGGGGTTAGTGGAAGATGATGGGGTCATGGTGGATCCCTTACAAATGGCTTGGTGCTGTTTTCATGGTAATGAGTGAGTTCTTGCTCCATTTGTTCATGCTAGAGCTGGTTGTTTAAAAGAGCTGGCACCACCTTCTCCCTTTCTTGTTCTCACCATATGACATACTGGCTCCCCTTCGTTTTCTGCCATAATTAAAAGCTCCCTGAGGCCTCATCAGAAGCCAAGGAATTAACCAGCACTGTACCAAATAAACCTTTTTTCTCTATAAATTACCCAGCCTTGGGTATTTCTTTATAGCAATACAAACCAGACCAACACAGCCACCCAGTTTGTGGTGATTTATTGCAGTTGTAATAAGAAGCTAATAGAGAAAATGGGAAATATTTTGTTGAAAAGACTCTTCACCAGTTTCCTTATGCATGTTTTCTCATGCATCTGCATTTGCTTGTTCTCCTTTCCTGTGCTCAGTGTCCATGCTGGTTACTTCATGATTTTTGTCATTTTTTAATATGGTCAGGTCTTTGTTGAAGACTGGGGTAGGGATAAAGCTAGGGCAGGGTGCACACCTGATTCAGGTTTGTGGTCTGAAATACACTTTCTCTAAATGAATTCCCTTTGCCTAAGGCATGCTGAGTTCCTCAGATTTCAGTGTTTAAGTTGGGTGCTGGGCATAGCTGGCCACTCATGTTTCTGTCTTGCATCTGCTACCGTCCTCTCAGTCCAAGGTCAAGTCTACAGGCCAAGGCCAGCTTGGTGACTCTGCTTCTCTATCCACAGGATCTTCTAGGGCCAGCCATATCAGGGTCAGACCACTTTTTCCCAATGAGGTCTATGCACCCACACCCAGGGCTCAGGAGGTAGCTGCTGGCTTGCTCTGTTCATTCCTGATTGTATTGGTTCTAAGTACACTCGGTAGTTTGTGGTTTGTGGTTTTGTCTTTTTCCTTGATTTGTTGGGGGTGTAATATATTTATTTTTCAGTTTTTTCTCTCCCTTTTCTTTTTCATTTTTTTGGGGGGCTTTCAAGGAAAGTGTGGAGGAGTAAATTGTTCACTGGAAGCTGGGAAGCTGCTGTCTGCTGGATGATTGTGTGGATGCTGAGACATTGTGCTTGTAATCTTTGGGGACTCCTTGTGCTTTGAGAAAGAGAAATGGGTCACCCTTTTGCATGGGGGCTGGACATTGTGTAGTAACTTTGGGGTTCTTTTTCCAAGAAAAGTTTTTGTTTGACTTCAGAATGCTGCTTCCCAAAAGCCCTTTTGTTAGATTGGACAAGCTATTGTATTAGAGATTTGACACCCCTGCAAGGGCCACCCGTGCCCTTCTCTGCACAGCAGCTTTGGGGGAAAATAGGCAGGCAGGTACACGTGATATTCTGTCCCACTGCCACCCACCTCCGTGGTCTCATCCTGGACCCTCCTTGTCTTGGTGACCTTGGAGTAACCACCTATATCTTGGAAGTCTATATGATCTTTTGGGCATTAATCAATATAACCTTGAGTGAACACTACTGCTTTGATCATTTAATTAATCACTAATTTAATGCATATTAAATATTAAAGAGTATTAATTTTATAATTTCTAAGCAGGAAGAGTAGTTATCACTGATTGCTAAGCCATTACCAATGTTATCTAGTCAAATTTCACAGTCATCCTCTGAGGGAGGTATCAGTGTTCAAATCTACTTCCCAGAAGAGCCCACAAAGAAGCCCAGAGTTTGTCAGTTGCCTACTCATGTAACACCAGCTGTTTTCAAAAATATCTGACTTAGTTCTTTATACTGAGGAGGTATGTAGTTACCTTGTTAGGTTGAGCTGAAGATTATGAACTTTGTATTTTCTCTCATAAGCTTTTTGTGCATGCAAATCTATGGACCCAAACTGTATTTTGTATTTTGGAACTTGCCATAATTTAAGATTTGTTTGTTTTAAGTACTTAATTTAGCCAGGCTCTGTGGCTCAGCCTGTAATCCCGCGCTTTGGGAGGCTGAGGTGAGTGAATTGCCTGAGCCCGTGAGTTCGAGACCCGCCTGGGCAACTTGACGAGACCTCATCTCTACAATAAATAAATAAATAAATCAGCTGGGCATAGTAGCGCATGCCTGTAATTCTGGCTACTTGGAAGGCTGAGGTGGAAGGGTCGCCGGAGCCCAGCAGGTCAAGGCTGCAGTGGCTGGGAGTGGCCACTGCACTCCAGTCTGGGCGACAGAGTGAGACTCCAACTCAAAAAAAATAATAATAATAAGTACTTAATTTATAATACTTATATGTTAACAACCCTAAGTTTTGCAGACAGAGAAACTGCAAATGTTTCAAAAGTCATGGCAATGACTGTTTTGAAAAGTTTTTGAAAAGTTTCAAAAGTCATGGAAAATGTTTCAAAAGTCATGACAACTTAAAAGCGGGAAATCCTAAATCCCAAGAAACAAGAGTTGGTGAGAATTTTTTCTTCGTCAGGTCCACTGCAGACTGAGCTGTGTGCAACTCCTTCACCCTGTTGTCCTGGGAGCCCCTGCCAAGATGTGGTATAAAAGGGAGAGAGCACCCACCTCACTCTCTTCAGTTGCTGGGGCCAAATGTACTAGGCATTAAAAAGACAATCAGGTAAAGTCTCTAAATATTTTTCTTCTTCCCCTGCCTGCCTTCTAGTTGGTAGAATTTGCAGGATATTGTCAGTCATGGGGATGAGTAACTGATTTCTTTAGTGAACTCACTAAAGAAGTCAGACGCCAGAAGGATTGAGCCCCAGCATCCCTATAAACATGAAGTCAGCAGGACCCAAAGAATCAATTTAAATGACTCACTTCCATCACAGTGCTCTTGCAAGTGCTGTGGAGAAAAATCATTTGGGGTCACCCTTCCTGGAGTTACCTGCAAAACCATAATGTGTAAGATCTTGGAAAATGTAACCCTATTGATATTCTTTGGATACCTGGGAAGATAAGAGAATGAGCTGCCCATCTATTGGCTTCTCTAGGCTTCCCTAAGTAGGAGATTCACATCTAGCATTAATTCTAGGGCATTACTAGCCATTAGCTCTTCACAGATTGCTTGCTACTTCTTCCGTCTTTTCTTTCCTTCTCCAAATAGTCATTTATTGGTCCCTTTCATTTTGTTTTCCTGTTTCTTAGCCATTCTCTCACATTATCCCTTCTGCCAGCTTCCTATAGTACATTCTAGGTAATTTCCTCACTGCTGCCTTTTACTTTGCTAATCTGCCCTCTACCTAATCCATGTCAAACCCATATAAAAACCAGCCTCTTGTTCTTTTATTTCTGTAATTATAGTACTAAATTCAATACATTCTCTTAATTTCTCTTCACCCAGTTTACTTTAATAGGGTCATACTATTTACTTAGGGTTTTAATAAATTTTAAAACTGCTTGATTTGATTACTTAAGGCATTATTTTATGGTCTCTGAGTAATCATTCATTACCTGAACTCCTTGGTGGTGGTGGGTGGGAATTGTCTGGTCCTGCTGTTTCCTGGATCTGTTGCCCCTATTCTTGGGAAATTGCTGCTGCTTTCGTCCTGTCACTTAATTAAAGCCTTATTTTTGGCTTTGCCTCAGGATGTGTGTGTCTGGTCAATGAGATGATGTTTATTTCAGTCAGGCCCCCAAGGGTGCTGTGGACCACTTTGAATGTTAATTTCTTGGGTTGATGGTGTTGGGCACTTAAGTGGCTCTCTGTGTTGAGGGTCCTTTGAAGCTGTGCCCTTCATCTGTGCTTCACCCTTTCTGTAGCAAGGGTTGGGAAAGTGCTTTGTGCACATCAGGGATATGGTCGGTGTGGGCAGCAGGATAGGGCCAGCCACAAACCAGGGATTCTTCAGGCCTGTTGTATGGGGGCACTCTGAAGTTGGAAATCACTTGGGAAGTGGAGCTACAGAAGGACAGGGCAGTGGCCAGTATATTTGTGTGCCAAGGCTTGAGAGTGCCCAGCGAGTGGTTTCCTGACTTTCAGGACTTGGCTTCTGTTGGAGCAATGTTGGTCCCTCCAGGAGTTCTGTCAGCTGGGCAGAGGCAGAGGACTCATCCACCCTTCAGCCCTTCATAACTGAGTGTGCTGTCTTTTCTGGAACTCTACTCATTTGCATCTTTTTATTGTATCAATGAGATTAAAAGTGCAGAGCATTGGATGTAGAAGAGCACATGATCTCAAGAGAGGACTGCTGAGTCAGGACAGAGAATGGAGGGAGGCAGTCCAGACATTGATGGCTGGAATATTCTGGAGCCTGTTATATGGCTGACATCTAACTGACATTTCTTAACTTCTGCATGCTCAATTAGAGCAAACTTTTGTTTGTTTGTTTGTTTGTTTTATGTAAAAAGCACAGAACTTTTTAGAGCATTGCCTGAAACTAGGGCACTATTACTTGAAGTTTGGGGTTAGATGCCCCACCCCCACCCCCAGGCAGACTGATATACACATTCCTCTCATCCCAATTACACAGCCATGCTTGGCTGCCTTTTCCAGCTGTGACTATTGCCCCCTCCCTGGATGCCCACCAGGACCTTCCCTTCAAGGCCCTGATCCCTGCCTCTCCTGCAGTACCTTCTATGGTTTTACTTCCTAAAGCCTTTCCCTGTTCAGCATCTGCAGGGAGTGAGGTCACCCCTGTAAGCCATGGCCTTGCATCACAGAATGTGTGCTGTCCCAGGGACACTGTGCAGATAGGGTCCTAGCTCTTGAAGGCCAGGTATCAGGTTTTCATGCCTTTGTGAATCTCACCTGTGGTGATAGTGATTTTCGTGGTCATGACATTGGAAGGGCTCTTCGGCTCTCCAGAGGAAGATCTGCCCTGTGTAGCAGTCCTTGTAATAAGTGATCCCCATCCACTGTAGATCTGGGAGTCTGAGGTCATTTTACTGTTCCCTGGAGTGGGGTTTGTGTCACCAAGTCACTGTGACCTGGTGTCTTCAAAATAGCCTCTTTTCCCTGGCAGTAGAGAGTGAGAATGCCACTAGTTGTCCTTAGAGGAGGAGAGAGCCTGTCTTGCTTTTGACATATTACTGTGCTTCTTTGTTCATTTCTGTCATATTCTCAGTATCACCTCAGCATCAGGCACATATGTCTGGCTGTGGGTGCTGGGCTTCTGTGTGCTGGCAATGAGGTGGAATCATCTATGGGAGCATAGCACCAGTGGTCTATGTTTGCTCCTGGAGAAGGTTTGGAGGAACACAGGTTCATGTCTAAGGTCCTCTGCAGTCCCATCACAGCCTTTTCCTACCCTGGCCTACTACATTAGCTCCTTGTAAATGGATTCGCACACAAGGATGCACAGGCTATGGAAGATCCACTGAGCATCCTGCTTCCTTGTCATGGCCTGGGGGAGGGTAGAGGAAGGTCTTTCACCACCCTGTCCAGCAGGGAACAAAGGGGCAACTCTTGGCTTTTTATTGTCTCTATCTTTGCATTTAGTCTATTACTAAATCTTGCTGCCTTTCCTTTTTTGTCATAGTCTCATTTATTTGACAGACTTTTGTCTAAGCATTTTTGTTCTCATAAACTAGCAGGACCTCTCTGGAAAAATGCTTTTTGGAGAAGATATAAGTAATCATATGTGCAAAAATCTTCATTCAGTTTGGTTTTTCTCTTCACCTAGCATTACTCTTGAGCCTTTCCCAAGTTATTAAATATCCTTCTTAACCAAAGTTTCAGGGCCACAAGTTTCATAGGCTGCATGTGGTGTGAGTGGGGAACTGAATATTGATGGGTCTCACTGAGGGCTTGGCGCCATGGTCCTGCGGTGGATGTGCTCCAGGTGGAGTGGTTGAATTTTGCCAGTGCAGCCTGGCTGGTCACTGAAGATGAGGAGCCACAGTTCCTGCTCACTCTTGTTCTCTCTTCAGAATTCTCCCTTTTTTATTGCTTATTAGCTTTTCAGTGGGTTCCCGTCAGTTTTACTCTGATCTCTGCCATATGTGCTCATTCTAGCTATCTTAACTTAGCCGTTGGCAATATACGTGAAGAGTTTATACTTAATTCCATTTCCTTCCCCATGAGCTTCTACCAAAAAAGAAGAATAAAAAAACAGACCATTTGGGCCGTGGGCCCTAGACTGGCCTGTGGGCTGACTGCCAGCCTAGTGGGAAGAGCTCAGCCTACCAGGAAGGAATCCTGTTGATCACATTCCTGAAAGTGGGATTCTTCGGGGATTCAAATTGGGAAATACAGAAGAAATCAGTCACTGCGGGTCAGAGCAGAGGTCCAGGCAGGAGGTAGAGGGAGGCCAGCTGGTTGGGGGTGAGGTAGGAGAGCAGGTAGAAGGTAGAAGTGGGAGGAAGCAGCCCAAGGAGCAGCCAGGTCCTGGAATCCCACATTCTGGGTGCCATCCTGAGGGCTGCCTCCCATCTGGCCCCAGGTCTGTAAGTGCTCTTGTGCATGAACTCCCGTGGAGGCCCCAGACCTCCTTGTACCCCTGCGTGGGGAGAGCCACTATCCCAGGCAAGTCTTCAGAGTATCTGTGAGCACTTTGCCCTCGACGCCCGCCAGACCTTTCCCATGGGTGTGTAGGAAGGTTGGAACACTGGGTCCTGGAATGTCTACCTGCAAGAAGTAGAGGGTGTGGGGAAGAAAGGGGTGTCACAGAGGCACTAACAAGGGCCTGGTAGGAAGAGCATTGTCTCCTGCTGGGTCTTCCACTGGCGGGGTGACCAGGCTTGCTGGCTGAGGTCTTGTGATCTGTAAATCACTGGGCGTGAGTCTCCTGCCCAGCGCTGGCTCCCTGTGGCCCTGGGAGTGTCCTGTGGTTAGAGCCAGCTTCACAGAAAACAAGAGCAAGATGGTGTGCACTTGCAAATACCGAGCTGCCCCTGCAGCCTCCCCAGATGATTTTCTGTGGGCACGTGTTCACCCTGCCTATTTGAAAACTGGGGCAAAACCAGCAGGAGTAGGGACCCGGGTCCACAACCTCCTGCAGTCAGCAGCCTTTTCCATTTCTCCTCTTGAGGTAGGTTCAGGGCATGGGTCAAGGTGTGTGCAGAGCCTTCAGGGAAACAGGTGTACATTGTCTCCTGCAGGTAAGAGGATGCCTGGTACCTTGGGTGGTGGGGATGGCCAGCATGCCAGTGCATATCCCCTGCTCCCCTGAGGTCACAGCCCTCCCACCTAGCTGCCTAGCTGGCAGTCCTCACAGTGGTTTAGTTGGGAGTGAGCATGACTCTCTAGCACCTCAGGCATCATCAAAGACTGCTTTGGTGCAAAGCTTGGAACCTGTTGCACAGGGGACAGACTTGTGCTCCTGGACTTTATATCATTATGTGACACAGGCTGGCTGCTAGTCCTTGGCCTGTTATGCTTGAGTCATAGGCAGAACAGAAATAAAAAACAAAAACAAAACAAAACTGGCCAAAAAGAATGACTGTGACACAGCCAGGGTTTGTTCATTGTCACCAGACTCAAGCAAGGGCTCTGCCAAGCAAAGGCTCATCTGTGATGTTGCTACAGATGTTTGCAGAAAATGTGAGCATTGCCTTTCTTCTGGGCCTGGAAGACCACTGTCATTGTGTTAAGTGGAAATTGGACAGATTTTCATTTCAAAATTGTAACTTTTTAAAAGAAGAGCTGGAAAAATAGCACAGGTGGGAGAAACTCACTGCCCCCCCCAAAAAAGAAAAAGTCACTGTCAGAACATGTTTTAAGGAGACTATATTAATAAAGTCTTGATGGTAGTATTTTTTGTTTTTTAGAAAAAAATGTTTTAAAAATTCTTGTCACTGAGGAGACTAAAGCTCCCCAAATAAATTTCCACAGAAGACAGATGCGATAGCTGTTTCCACTGTCCAAGACACTCTTCTAGGGCATTTTGCCCCTGGGCCAACAGGAAAGTGATCTGGTGAACCGTCTTCCTGATTCCTCAAATGGGCTTTGAAGACACATCCCAAGGCAGCCAGGCCTGGTTCTCCTTCTTGATTCCATTGCAGAATGGGGGCTAAGTCTGCATAACCGTGATATGAGACTGGATGTGTGGCTGAGGGGAGCAGTGCTTTGGGGGTGCTCATGCACAGCAGTTTCTTATTCATTCACTCAGCCCTGGCTTCCTGGAACCGAGAGGATGAACTATGATGCATGTTGCACTGTCATTTGAGGTTTCAGAGCAGGTAGCAAATGGAAGCCCATCAATAAATTTGGGATGTTCTTCTGTTCTACTATGGCTTAAGTCATGAGAGACGTGCTTTAAATAGGGAAGCAGCAATGTCGTTTGCAGGCACTTTCCCAGCCCTAAGTAGGTCAGGGTTTTGTCACAATTTTGAGGACATCACAGGTGAGTCACAGTAAATTTGGAGAGTCACGAATCTTGTCAGAATTGAGAGTGTGTTTGTGATCTTGTTAAGTAGCATACCTTAATTACTGGCCTGCCAAGTGTCCTCTTTTCCCACTCTTTCCCCCCTACCCCCCCGCACCCTCAGAGTACATCATACAGTCTCCACTGAAATCAACCATCAAAGGGACCTGCCCTCACTCCTGGCTGTGAAAATCCAGCCTCTTGCTGGCTTAGCTGGTGGGGAAAAAAAGTCCCTGTAGCAGGGCCTGAGAGAGTTCCCGCTCTCGCCTGCCTCTCTCTCCCTCAGCCTCCTGGCTAAACAGCTTTTTATGGCAATGGAACCTCATGCAGAAAGGGACACATCCTAAATGTGTAGCTTGAAAAATAACACACTGAACGTACCCTGTGGTCCCCACCCAGATCAAAACACAGACACACCAGCACCCAGGAGCCCTATACTCCCCTGTGGGAACCACTATCCTCACTTTTAACAGCCTAGGTTTCTTTTGCTTGTTGTGCACTTCATGTACATGGTGCTGTGCAGTGTGCATGCTTTTCTGTTTTCCTCCTGTCACTCAACATTAGATGTGTGGGACTCAATTCATACAGGTCCATGTGTGTAGTTGTAACTCATTAATTCTCAGTGTGGTATAAATATACAGTCTTTACTGTTCGGCATGCAGGAGTTTCCCATTTGGGCTACCAGGAACAGTACAGAGTTGGCCATTCTAAAGCATCTCTTTTGCTGACTATTTGGATGCGTTCCTGTTGGGTGGACTCCTGGGAGTAGAATTGCTGGGTGGCAAGTATGCATGTCTTCAGCTTGGAAATCACTCCAGTTCTCTAGCAGGTAGAAGCCAGAACGAGGCTTTTCAAGTAGAGTAAATGAAGTTAGAATGGCAATAGAATGTGTTTTGGGTCAAGCAGAAATCTGAAGGTACTTTACTAAGCAATTATTCTTAGCAATCTGAGAGACAGCTGGGCGCGGTGGCTCAAGCCTGTAATCCCAGCACTTTGGTAGGCTGAGGTGAGGGGATTGCCTGAGCCCATGGGTTCGAGAATAGCCTAGGCAACTTGGCGAGACCTCATGTCTACAGTAAATAAAAAAATTAGCCAGGCGTGGTAGCACATGCCTGTAGTTCCAGCTACTTGGAAGACTGAGGCAGAAGGATTGCCTGAACCCAGCAGATCAGCACTGGGGTGGCCGTGAGTGTGCCACTGCACTCCAGCCTGGGCGATGGAGTGAGACTTCAACTAAAAAAAAAAAAAGAAATTTAAGAGACAAGTACTGGTGTTTAAAGAGGCAGATTCTGCCTTTAGATGAGGACTTTATTTCAGTGTTTGTTCATGCACCTCAGTTAACTTTTTTACACTGTGCTTAGCCAATGTCATTCACCTGCAAAGCATGTCCTGTCTCTGGTACATCAACTCAGGTGCGTAGTAAGGAAATTGATTATGTAGATGGCAGAGGCAGAGTGGAACCACCAAATTGTGACTATCCACTTGTCACTATATCCAGAGGCTTCCATGTATCCAGAGGCCCTTAGATGCTGAGGATACCTGCCATTCAGGAGCCTTATTTCCAAGGCTGTTCATGGTGTGGACCAGGCTCTGTCTTCTGTCAGCATCATCTCTCATGCTCTCTGAAGTACAGGGGAGCAGGTACAATAGTATCTTCTTGTCCCATATGAGGAACCTGAAGTTAAATTTAAGTGCCTTGCCTAGGGACTCTTCGTGATTAAGATAAAGGGCTGGAGCTTGGACTTAGTCATTTGCTCACAAACCACATAAGTTTCTGCCCCAACCTCCTCCTCTGTGTACCAGCAGATACATCAGAGGCGGTGCTTTACTTTACAGTATTGTTAACAGGTACACCTGGACAACAGGCTCTTTTAGTCCTTGGTGGAGGGTCGCCCTCATAGCCTCTCTGTTGCTGGTGCCTGAGTGTTCCTCAGCAGCAGAAGCTCTGCCAATGGGAGACCAAGCCATGACTGTGACTGTGGATATTCCTTCATCATGGTATTCAGTGCCAATTCTAAAAAGTTATTTTAGGAAACTCTGGTAATGGGATGCCTTAGGTTGGCTAATGTGAAACCTAAATCTTCAAGAACATTTTGGCAGTATTGTCAATTTTAATATTTGCTGTTCGTGTGCGTTATCTTCTAAAACTTGAGAGTTAACCTTAAAAGCGTACTTCCCACAACATCCAGGATCTGTTAAAGAAAAAAAAAAATGACTCAAAAACAGTCCAGTTAGCTTCATGATATGTCGTGTATTAAAGGAAGCTTGATAACCTTTGAGAGTTCTAATAAGAAACAGACTACTGTAGTTTGGAGAGTGCGATTTTGAACTTTGGTTTTATAAGCTGTAAAATTATTTCAGAAACTTCCACCTGTGTCTTGAAGTTGTTAATGTGAAATACTAATCCTAGTTGGTCACCTTTATTATAAAAAGAGATTTTTATTTTGTGCATATAGTTTAGTTGAGGTCTAATCAAGTTAAAGGGCTAACAAGATAGAACAATGAAAACAAAATGCTAAGTGTTTTTTTTAAGTAAATGATGCAACTTGCTAATTGTGTCATTTGTATTTTGCATCTATGTAAGTGATCACTCACAGTATCTCCCAAGAAAGTGATAAGACATTTAATGTTGCTTTAATAATTCCAGTCTTTGTGTAACAGTTACCATCCCAACTTAGTCCTAAGAGGTTTTGTTCATGGTGATCGATGCTGTTATTTATACCTGCGAATCCTGCAGTAGACACACTTCTTAGAGTTTGTCTGCATTCCCTCACACACAAAAGTTAGTTTCTCAACCCACATTTTGCTTTGGATTAACTGGGCTATAATATGGAACCCCAGAAGTCCATAGAAGGGAAGCCTAAGGCTGTCACACATGCTCGTGTGCAGTGCTAAGTGAATGCCAGGACAGGCCTCAGCAGGTGGTGTTTCTTTGGCGGGATGCCTGACTGTACTATGTTGGAGCCTCAAATTAGGTTACATTCCCTTTAGAGTTTATAACAAAATCATTGTGCGCCCTCATCCTGTTGGTCATAGTTGGTTCACTCTTTTTTATTTGGTCCAAGGACCATCGAGGTACTTAACAGCCCCATGGAACCCATCCTGCAGATGAGGGAATAGGAGAAGAAACAGGAAAGGGAAGAGGTATCCTGTTCTCCAAGGTGGCCACCACCTTGTAGCTTTGTCACTGAATGGCTGTGATATCCAGAGTTGAAGACAGTGCCTGCCCACCATGGGAAGCAGCCCAATCACAGAGACCTGTGCTGGCCCAGGAGGAGGGTGCCCCTTGCCCCAGCATGGTGTGTGGAAGGGTGCTCCGAGCCAGAGGACCCAGGGCTCACTTCACCAGCCACTCTGCTGGCTCTCCCACCAGCCATCCCCTTGGAATGCCATGGAGCCAGGGACTGGGAAGGCAGCACACCAGTGTCATGAACTCCCTACCCCACCTGGCTGGATCACCTGATTCACTGGATCCCTTCTGTTCTTGAATCTCAAAGGATAAGTGTTCAGTCAGGATCCAATGTGCATCTGGCAAAGGTCTCTCTGGCTGTTGCATGGATTACAAGGGAGAGTCCTTAAGATCACTTAGGAGTAATAGAAACCCTCAAAATCAGGAGTAGTGTGGGGGTATCCTCAAGATCACTTAGGAATAATGGGGACCCTCTAGATCCCTTTAGTGGAGGGTCCTTGAGATCAGTTAGGAGTAATGAAGGGCCCTTGAGATCAATGAGCAGTAGTGGGGGATCCTCGAGATTTTTAGCAGTGAGCAGACTGTGGTGAGTTAGGAGTAGCCACCCTGCGGGCATCCTAGAGAGAGGTCTTGACAGCTTGGACTAGTAGGTGGAGTTGGAAAGGGAGACCTAGCTTGAATACCTGGTTTTTGTGGGATCTAGGTGGTTTGAATGTGGAGAGGTAGAGGGTGGCGTAGAGGATGGGGCCATGGTCTCTGGATTGATTTCCTGGAGAATGGCTGTGCTGGTGGTTGAGGTGGAGATGACTCAGCTTTAGCTCTCTGCTAAAGGAATTTTTGGAGAGCAAAAGTTATTATTTGTTTTAATTTTGATGAAGTCCATTTTACCATATTGTACTTTTAAAAAGTGACAATTGTCGTGTCTATGACCTTTTCACCTAGTGCTAGGTAGTGAAGTGATCTCCTATGATTTATTCTAAAATTTTACAGGTGTGAATTTGCATTTAAAGCTGTGACGTATTTTGAGTTTTGTTTGGAAAGTGTGATATTAGGTCAAGGTTCAGTTTTTTGCTTATAGAGCAACTGGTTGCTCCAGCACTGTTTTTTCAAAAGGCTGCTCTTCTTCCATTCAGTTGATTTTTCACTTTTGTCAAGTTCAGTTGACTATACTTGTGTGGATCTATTTCTTTTTTTTAATTCTGCCTTGCTGATCTATGTATCTATCCCTCTATTAATACCACACTGTCTAGATTACTGTAGTGATATAGTAACCTTTAATATCAGGTATAATGATTCCGCTCCCGTCACCCCTCTTTTTCTTTCTTTTTTTTTTTTTTTTTTTTGAGTTGGAGTCTCACTCTGTCGCCCAGACTGGAGTGCAGTGGCCGCTCCCGGCCACCGCAGCCTCGACCTGCTGGGCTCCGGCGATCCTTCTGCCTCAGCCTTCCAAGTAGCTGGAA
>CAUYQG010070152.1:0-10387 GCA_963574415.1 Tarsius wallacei | reverse complement strand
CCTTCCGCCTCAGCCTTCCAAGTAGCTGGAACTACAGGCGCGCGCTACCACGCCCGGCTGATTTTTTTATTTATTGTAGAGATGAGGTCTCGCTTGCCCAGGCGGGTCTCGAACCCGTGGGCTCAGGCAATCCACTCACCTCAGCCTCCCAAGGTGCGGGATTACAGGCTGAGCCACCGAGCCCGGCAAAGAGAAAGTTTTCAATAAATGAGTTCTAAAATACCCTGCAACTGTAAAATTCCATTATCTTTTAAAATCGAGTGATTTGCCCAGTGTCACAAGCCCTGACAGTTGATCAGTTTTAAGCTTACCACCACATCCAAACTACTGAAAAAACTTTAGAAATATAATAACTAGCTGTATACTTAATTCCTATTGAAGGTGCAAACATCTATTCATTGACAGTCCATAATTAGCTTTCCATCAAACATATTTGTAATTTCTCATTACAGAGTAATTGAAAGTAAACGGTAGAGAATTCTCTGCAATGAAATGGAAATATGGCCATGGTAATTGCTTTTAGATGAAAAAAAATGTCATAAGACAGAATGATTCAATGTTTGTAAAAATGTATATAAAATTTTTTTTGAAGATATCTACTAGGTTATTAAACATCAATTAACTCTGATAGGTAGGTTATGGATAATTTGTCTCTTCTTTTTTGTTTCTTAGCTTATCTGTATTTTTAAACTTTAAAAATATGAATAAGTATCAGTTCTATAATAATAATAATTTTAAAAATAAATTAAAAGATTACAACTGGAGAGTACTGAGTTTAGAGTGGGAAAACTTTCAAGTGGACTAAGTCTGCGTAAACCACAAGTTATGATCAGGAGGCCCTCAGGTAAGTTTAAATTAGCTCTTTGATGACAGATTTCTAGTTTCTCTTGAACAATCAGAAGTCTTGAGAGTACTGGACTAGGAAGACCAGCCTTCCCAGGACAGCTGCTGCCCACTTCAGATGAAGCCTTCATTCTCTCATTTGCCAAAAGATAAGCATTCCAGTTTTCCACCTGTGGTACAAACAATCCAGTATTATAAGCCAAAAACATTCTGTAGGGGCTGGAAATGTAGCACTCCAAGATTCGCTGATCCCAATATTACTTAATTTTTTTAAGTTTATACGCTTACCACTAGACTCAAATATTACTTGAAATGTACTGGATATTCCTGGCTAGTAGAACTATAAGTGACTTTTATTCTTTTTCATGCTTTTTATTTGTGTTTCTGGGGTTTTCTAGAAAAAATCATTTATAATTAGAAAAAAAGTTGAACAAAACCCTTTATTGGCTAATATTGACCTCCCTATTCCTTAGTGTCTCTATAGCTGCAAATCTCTTTTTGTTTTTGTTTTTGTTTGAGTTGGTATCTCACTCTTTCGCCCAGGCTGGAGTGCAGTGGGGCACGCACACTCATAGCAACCCCAGCGTCAACCTTCTGGGCTCTGCTGATCCTTCCGCCTCAGCCTTGTGAGTAGCCGGAACTACAGATGCACGCTACCACACCCGGCTATTTATTTTATTTTATTTTATTGTAGAGACGAGGTCTCACCAAGTTGCCCAGGCTGGTCTCAAACCCACGGGCTCAGGCAATCCACTTTCCTTGGCCTCCCAAAGTGCTGGGATTACAGGCTGAGCCACTGAGCCCAGCCCATAGCTACAAATCTTTAGCTAAAGAGACCTGTGGCAGAAAAGCAGTAATAGCTACACACACATATACACACTCCACAAGCATATATGAATTTAGAATTTATGTTTAAGTACCCTAATTCCCATGGGCTGTATCTCTTTACTTTAAATCCAAAGAGATCACCTCAAAGATTTTAATCTATAAACACGTTCACTCACAAAAATGCAGACTTTAAAAAGTAGAGAAGACATGACTAATTTTTTTGATTAAAAAACAAAACAACAAAACATGCTGCAATATAAGAGAATTCATTCAGAATATTCCCTACAGATCTAAAATTCAGAATATTCTCTGCAAATCTACAATGACAGATTAGACGTTCATCAAGTGTTAAAAAGATTGGTGTTTTCCCCTTATTTGTATGCAGTGTATCTGTTCAAAAATGTTTTAAGTTATGAGGGAGAAAAAAACCCAAACCTGTCAGGGTCTCACACAAACACCAAACAAGTCATAGTGGAGAAATCATTTAAATTATCACACTGATGACATGCCAGGCTTCAGGAATTGTGAGCACTGGGAAGACGGCAGAAAATTCCTTTACACAACATTCGTGGTTTGGCAGAACTGTTGTCTTGGTTTCACACGGAAGAAATCAATAAGAACTTGAGACAGTATTCCTTCTTCATGGGGGGGAAAAAAACTGCCGTAAATTACAAGTGTTTTTCTATCCTTTTAGGCAGCAAAGAAAACTACAAAGACCTTTAGGCTCTCTCAGGTATATTGAATTTTCAGGAATCGATGCAATTTCTAAAGCTTATTTTTAAGGCGTCTCTGAAAACCTGAAAACTGATTGCCAATTTTGGATAGGACGTTGCCATTGCTTTCACCCTTGAAACAATCTAGTGATATATTTATACAGCAAATAACTTGCACACTAGAAACTACTTTATCCTAAGTCCATCTGTCATTTAACTTGGGGGAAACATGGCCATCTCCTTACCTAAAGACTGGTAGAGCTCTGTCATTTTGGGATGGTCCCAGCAAGTTGTTTGGGTCTCGTGGCTAAAACACAAAATATAAAGAGAGACTTTAGAATTTACAATGAGATGTGGAGAAAAGGGAGAAAAACAAACAAACACAAAACATGATTTGTTTTTGAATCGTTCGGCATCTTTACTACAAAGGACTTCCATAACGGAGTGAAGAATGTTTATCTCACAAGCAGAAAGGCTCCTGTCTTCTTTTTCAAAGGGAAAAGCAATATATATATTCTTTGGTTCCAGAATTTGTTTTTTTTGTTGTACCCACAAATCGAATGCACTTCTGTTATAATAAATTGACCTTGTTTTGTAATCAATAATCGAATATCAGCATTTCTTCACCCATCTAATGTGGAACATACAAAAGGACACCAACAATTGATTGTTATTCAACTCTGCCAAAGAGATACCGGACATTAGTTCAATAAATATAAATCACCTCACTTCTCATTTGCTTTTGCTGCCCCTGACACTTTTCCATTATTCTTTCCTCTGCATATCCAGATCTCATATCTGTGATACCTGTATTTCATTTCCGCTTAAGGTATATCCAGCGCCTGACTAATATATCATACCTTCCCTCTTCCCATTACTTATAGAATTTTTTTTTAACTCAGTACTGTATACACCACTATACCTCTTCCTATGTTTTCTTGGGCCTGAATGAAGCATTCACAGTTCTCTTCTATTTTTTGAAGTGTGGTGGCCAGCTATCAGCTCATGCCACAAAAAGAACAAAACACCTTTGTTCCTCATTCAATTACATGAATAAACCTTGGAGAGATAACTACATATACTTTTCCTTACTTTGGCTCGTCTATATAAATCACCATAGCATCGTATTTCCAGTCTTCGAGGATTACATGACAGGCTTTGATACAGTAAAATGCAGCCTTGAATATTTGGGTACTTATATGCAGAACCTACTCATAATCATATGGGGGGAAAGGTGGGGATAAAAAGAGGAGAAATAACTTAAATTTGGCTACTTCAAGAGGACCAGAAAGTACCGAGGACTCACACAAAAAGAGTTGTTTGGAGAGACAACAATGTCAAATGGCCTTACTGTAGACTTTGAATTTTAGGGCTCTGTACCCTACTAGCTGTGAAATCTGGGGCAAACCTGCTCACTTTGGAGAATTAAAGTATTAGGCGATGTATGGCACTTTGTGATGCTCAGTATGTTGTCATGTTTGCTACCATATGGCCCCGAATGATCATCCATTAAAAGCAAATCTTTTATTTGTTGATTACGGTATAGATGTGTATTCAACTGCAGTTAAGTCAGTCAGTCAAGCCTAAGAAAAACCCTTCCTAGAGAGCAAAACTAACACTCAACATGTTATTACCTATATCTTATTTAAAAAATAAGTAAAAAAGAGAAACATTTAAGGTGGCTTATTGTACAATCATAAATCTCACAAAGACATATGAAAATTACCCAAACTGTACAACCTCAAAGACCACCCCTGCCATATTTACCGTGATTGAACAGTGAAGGCTATTGAAATCAATTTCCAAGAAAATGTTCACTTGTGAAGGGCGATTTCACTCCCTTCCAAATATGTTCATTTCTGGTTTACTTTTCCACAGAGACAATTCCCATTTGAGGAGTACAACAAGGGCTTACCAGTTGAGGGAATGAAACAGAGTGACATTCAAGTCTTAAAGATCAAGAAGAGCAGGAGATGCAGGCTCTATGCTTTTGGGGGTTTTAGGAAACCCCATGACCACACCGATTTAGGATTTGGAGAAGGGGTGGGCGGGACTGGTACTTTATATGCACAGCACAAGGAGGCTGCAGCTTGCAGCTTCGTGGAAAAAGTGTTGCTTATACTCAGGCGTTTTTTAGCTCGAAAAGTGATTGTGTACCAATCCTGCACACAAGTGCAGAGCAAGGAAAGGTTACCTTCCATTGAGACCACCCTGCATTCAGGCTTCTCCCATTTCCCAAATCCATCCAGATATAAGCATCAGGGAGAAAGGAAGGGAGAAGAGCAGAAAGGCACATGTGCCCACATGTATATGCCCTTGCTAGGCATACTGCATAATAACAGCATCCCATCTCCAGGACATTTGCGAGGACTATAGCATCTTCAATAGATCTGTAGAAAAACATTTGGCTGAGCTGATAAACCTAATCAGAGACAGAGACAGAGAACCACCCTGAAAAGCCACCATCTGGAATGGACTTCAAATCGGAGGAACATGGATCAGAAATAAACTTGTACCAAACACAGCTCTAAAAAGAAAAATAAATGGTGAAAACTATTTACAGGAGAATGCCGCACAGAGAGTTTGAATGAGAGCTCCATGAAGCACCTCACCCCCAAAAGAAATCTCATGAATGTTGACATACTTACATTTCTGCCTTTTTAAGGAATTTATTTGCGAGTTTAAAAATTATGAAAAGGGTTTCAGAAATTATTTTTCAATCTAACAGTTCTTAGTAAAACTGAAATTTTCTTTATTGGAAGACTAGAGAAATTCTAAGTCTCCAATTCCATCCTCCATTTGTGAGTTAAGATACTAGTCCTTGATAGGTACTATTCTCCCACTTACCTGTGATTCTGGGGGACTTGAATAACATGGATAAATGAATTCCTCAAACAATTCCAGAAACCAATCTTTTCCCCTCTACCACACAAACTGTTTATTTTTAAGCAATGCAAAGGAACTAGGAAAACAGATTTAGATTTTACTTTTGCAGTCTTAGTTTCACTTCAGTTGCAAACCAGTACTAAGCAAAAGAAGTGAGCACAAGTGGAAAGAAGAAAAGAATAGAGTGTGACTAATCCTCAAAACGAGAAAAATAATATTTTAATCATTTTATGCTAAAAATGCTTGGCAACATAGCTGAAAGCACTTCAGATTTATTGGTAACTATATAATGGACCAAATATTCACGCCACTCTATGTGGGTATTTTCTACCTGTGATGAACCCAAAGCCTTAAGACACACTAAATTCCCCCAAATAGATAGAAAATATGAATATAAACTGAATGAAATAGTAAGCACAAATCTGCATAACTCATATCTATATTCAACCTTGCAGGACAAACCTATTTTTCGTCTGTGATCAATTTTGCTGCTATGTTTCTTACTCTGTGTCTTTCTTCAAAAACAGTAGAGAATTCTCAATAACCCCATGAGAAGCAGGTCACACTTACCTGGAATATGCAGACAATATAGAAAAATATGCTATGCTAGGGAGGTGGGGGTGGAAGGATGGGTGGCACTGGTTTTGATAATTGTCCTTTTCTGCACTTCACTCTCCACATCAGAAACGCATTCCCATATACCATGTCCAACCAAAAAGGAAATTCTGAAACCTGTTCACACGTTTATAGGTACATCTTTGTTCAGTCTTCCTGAGAACAATAATGTTCAACACAGACCACAGGTTTGTCTGAACATTAACACAGAGATTGGCTTCATAAATAATTTTTAAAATGATCCATAAATTTTGAAAAAATGTTATTGATTTTGGCCCTGCTGGTTCTAAAAGCTGGCATCAGATATACTTCCCTGAGCAGTAGTCAAACTAAGATTTCCCCTCTTTTTTTATCTGTACAAACCACGAAATCTCTTTTTCCCTAAATTAAAATATAAAATCATTGACTATGACAGAAGGCCCCGGCAACACCCACTTGTCAATAATAAGAAATTAAAGCATTACTCTGCTGAGCACGGGGCTGACCTAATTTCCTACCATACAATTTAAATTTTCTCTCACCTTCTTTAGTTTCAAGTAGTGTGCAAGGTTATTATAACTGCCTCAGAGCTGTTCCTGCTGTCAGTGCTGGAATAATCAGACTTATTGGAATTGCTTTAGTTTCTTAAAAACAAACATTAAACACTTATAAAAAGTAACAAATATCTACTGCTCTCACTGGGGAAATGGCAGTTGCCTAATTAAAATAAGATTTCTTCTGCCACCACTGTTATGTGGTACTGAAAATATTCTGAACAGTTGCCTTTAAAGTAAAAAAATATATATATCTTTCCACTACTTCCCAGGGAGGAAACTAATCGCTATGCAGCGATATAAAAAGGTAGCGTTCTCTTGCGATTTGCAGAGGATTAGAGTTTGGCTTCATATATAATCTGGAGCCCATTGATCCACACACACAAATGATTTCCCTTTAATCTGGGGATCAGACTTTTTTTTTTTTTTTTTTTAGAGGAACCTTGGTATTTGCATGCTGAATTGTTGAACTTGGCTTGCATTGCTGGAATACTGGCAGGGTAGGGATGGGAAAATATATTTAAAAGTTTCTGCTACCGTGAGGCAAGGGCTTGCCCAGGGTGGGTGTCAATCTAAGCATCAGAAATCCTATTGTAGTTCCCATTTCTTGTTCCCTAGGATATTTACCATTTTATTCTGTTTGGCTCAAGCCAGGGCAAAGATGATTGCCTCCGTGGCTGTTCCAGCTGTTACTTGTCCTCCCTTCTATTTGCTTTTTAAGGTTTAACTCCCAACCCCCCTCAACTTTGGCCAAAGCAATTTCTTTTCAGGGTCGTATCCAATCCAAGATCAAACAATGATGACTGAAACCAATTCCACGGTGTTCAAGGGTCAGAGACCTTTCATATAACCGTGTTGTTTCATTTGCTCCTCTCACTTCTCCAAGAGCAACTGTATCCTCCAAAGAGGGGCTTGGGAAAAAGGAAATGAAAAATCTAGACAAAAAGAAAGGGTGATAGGGGGTGACAAGGAGAGGTGGCAGGGATGAAGAAGCAGAGGGATCAAGATGAGTTTATTCTAAGAAAGAATGTAGACTTCATTTAAAGACACCACTTAAAGTTCACCACTTAAATTGGATAGACTTTTTTTCCATGATATCTAAGCAGTTTGTAATTAATATTATGCCTCCCTCAAGCAACTAAACCTCTTCAACTGAAGGCTGAAACAACTTCAAATTTAACTGAGATAAGCAAAGCGCCCTGCTCTTTTCATTGCCGTGCTCGGACTGGGAATGACAAAACTTTGCTTAAAGACGAGCACAGACACCTGGAGAAACGCGAGCGAAGGACACTCCAGAAATGACTCCATACGTAACCCCAGGGGACAGAAGAAAAAAAAAGAAAGAAAGAAAGAAAGAAAGAAGCTCAAGCAACCGAACACCCCCCCCCACCCCCCCAATCCCTGACTTCTGAGCTTTAGTTGTTTGCTGTTTCTTTCCTAATTTCTGCAGGTCTTGGGGCATGGGCTGAACACGGTAGAAAATGCAGCGAAATGTCAGTTGGAATCCTCGGAAGAAATCAGGCAGAAAGTTGACCTTTTGGCACTTGCAGTGCAATGGAAGGTAGAGCGGCGCGCGCCCCTTCCTTCCGCGAGGTCGAGCGACGATTTAGGAACAGCCTGTCTTCCTCACGTCCACACCGGCAGCCCGTTGGAAAGGAGTAAAAAGCTCCCCCAGCCCCAATCCCCGCGTGAGGAACGCGCTGTCCCCTCTGGGTACGGCGAGAAATCAGCCTTTTCTCTCCAAGCCCGTCCCAAAGCCGGGAGAAGAGGCTCCCCGCGAGCCGGGCGCCGGGGGAGAAGCCCCGGGGGCGCACCTGCAGCGGCGCCGTGGGGACCCGCGGGCGAGGTTCCTAGCCGTCCAGCCGCCCGGGATCCAGCCGCCGCGCCTGTCCAAGTTTTGACCGCCTCAGCTTGCCCCCTTGTTCGCGCCACAAGTGCACAGATTGCGGCGATCAGAGGGGGCCGGGGCCGCAATCCACTTACCCTTTGAGCTGTTCCCTCATGGCTGCAAGGGTTCCGCGGTTGGGGGCGGGCTCGAGTGGAGTGAGCTTCCCAGAGCCGCCGGGCTCCCCGAAAGTCGAGCGCCGCCGCCGCCGCCGCCGCCCAGGCTCGCAGCCGAAAGCACTGCGGAGGAGCCGGCGCGGGCGGGCAGGCAGGCGGGCGGGCGGGCCGGGGAGGGGGCGCTGCGGGCAGACGGGGCGGGGCCGTGCCGGGCTCCGCCCCCACCTAGGGACCTGGGAACCCGGACACCCAGAGATCGGGCAGTTGAGGCTTTCAAAACGGAAAGGAAAAAGAAAAAAAGAAAGAACGAAAGAAAGAGGAAGGGGATTTAAGGTAGACCCAGGAACCTGGCGCCACACACCGTTCTGCTAGCACCTCCAAAACCTCCAGCAAGACTACTTGTTGCCTAAATAAATGACCTAGGTGCAAATGACCTCATCCCAGATAATTAAGTGCGTGGGCTTGGAGTTTTCTTTTTAAAAAAGGAAAGAAAAAATCACACGCATAATTCTCACTTCCCCTTACCCCTCAATTGAAGATTAAAGTGGAGGGGCGGTAACGACGTGAAATTCCGGTTAGGCTCATCCTGGGCTAAAAGGGATTCTTAAGAAGCCTTTTTATTTGTGACCTAGCACTAGTTCTCAAAATGTAGTCCCTGGGCCAGTATTGTCAGTAGCACCTGGGAGCTTAGAAATGTAAATTCCCCGGGCCGGGCCCAGACTTACTGAATCAGAAACTCTGAGCACACTGAAGTTGGAAAACCGCTGGCATAGACTCTCTAAATTAAAACACCACCACGAATGATGTTACACGGTTTAGTTCTTTAGTATTAGGAAAATCTAGAAGGTACTCACTTCCAATGGGACATTTTATGGGAAAAGTTACAGGGTCTGGACATTTCAAATAACTCTAATCTTAGAGTTTGCAATATGATGATACAGGTTAACTACACACAATTATTTCAAGCTTGGAAATATTCCAAAAAGAAGAAAGCCTTCATTAGCACACGAATTTTCCACAACCTTTACATAATACCTTAGATTCCTTTGTTGGTCTGCTTTTCTTTTAATTCTATTTCAAACATTTGTTTTTCACTCTCTCTTCTGGTTGATTCATTCCCCTTTACTGGTGGTACAGTTTAAATGTGTTCCCTTTTTGCTTTTTATTTATTTATTTATTTATTTATTTATTTATTTATTTATTTTAAAGCGACAGGGGCTTGCTAAGTTGGCCTGGCTGGTCTCCAATTCCTGGGCTCAAGTGATCCTCCTACCTCAGCCTCCCAAGTAGCTGGGATTATAGGCTCCTGCCATCTCGCCCACTTTCTTTTTACGTATCCCCTTTCTGTTCAACATTTTTCCCTCTAGAATGTTTGAGCTGAAAGTTCTGTAGACACCCATCTCCCTATCTCCCTTTACTGTATGCTAAGGCACAGCAAAGGAGGCAAAAATAAAGTACGTGGACAAAAGCAAAAGGAGGTGTCAGGTTTCTTTGTTGCTTTTGACAAACCAAACAAAAAGGTAAACATAATCACTAAAGATATGTGCACGTAGGTATGATTGGTATTGCTATTTTATTTTATTTTATTTATTTATTTATTTTTTTGAGTTGGAGTCTCACTTTGTCGCCCAGGCTGCAGTGCAGTGGCCGCTCCCGGCCACCGCAGCCTTGACCTGCTGGGCTCCGGTGATCCTTCCGCCTCAGCCTTCCAAGTAGCTGGAACTACAGGCGCTCGCTACCAGGCCCAGCTAATTTTTTGATTTATTGTAGAGATGAGGTCTCGCTTGCCCAGGTGGGTCTCGAACCCGCGGGCTCAGGCAATCCACTCACCTCAGCCTCCCAAGGCGCGGGATTACAGGCTGAGCCACCGAGCCTGGCGCTATTGCTATTTTATTTTATTATTTTATTTTACTTTATTTTTTTTTGAGTTGGAGTCTCACACTGTCTCCCAGAGCTTCCTAGTGCCCC
>CAUYQG010070150.1:0-16173 GCA_963574415.1 Tarsius wallacei | reverse complement strand
AGAGAGAGAGAGAGAGAGAGAGAGAGAGAGAGAGAGAGAGAGAGAGACATTATTCTCTCAGCCCTACAGTGTTACAATATAAGGGGGCATTGATTGGTTATTGCTCAGACTTCCAGATAATAATAACAATAGTTTTTAAATTCTTATGTACCTGATATATGCCAGATCTGTGCAAGTACCTAACTCTGAAGGTAAATATCATACCCATTTTAACTAAAAGAAAACCAAAGTTCAAAGCAGTTCAAGATCATGCTCTGGTTGACACACACCTCAGTGGTAGAACACACATTTGAATCTGAGTCTTTTTGGAGACTATATAACACTGCCTCACATCAATGGGGGGTGGGGTGGGTGGGTAATAGAGGTGCTGCTGGACCCTCAAGGGACATATATTCTGTAAATTCTGTAAATAGGGACACTCAAGCCAACTGCATTTTATATCAGTATTCGGGATTGAATAAGGCATCACATTGTTCCAAGGCAAGAATTCAGGTCATTCAGAACATTCTTTTCCTGGCTACCTTCAGCCATGTTTTCACTCAGCTTTTCTCCTTGTCCCCATTTGGAGCAGGATAGACTATTGTTCCATATACTTGTCCCTGAATTTCTCAGTGCATTTTTCTTTTGAAGAGAACAGAGCTTGGTGCCAAAGTAATGCTCTGCTGAGGCCCTAGCCTATAGGTTGGTTTGTAGAAGAAATGGATGGGTCAATTTGAAATGCCAAAAGTGTTTTCCTTTATTGTGTAGAAAATGTGACAATAGGATGATATTTTAAAAATAGTAATAATAATACTAGTAACGTAAAAAAATTTTAAAAAAGGCAATTTAGTTTGACACCTCTACTAGTTCTGCTTGACTGAAGAAAAAATATCTAGGGATCAAAGACAGGCTGATGTGATAGATAATTTGTTGAGGTGAGGAGGTGGAGGTGTCTTAGAGGGAAGATTATTCAACCAGGTAATCAATGAAATAGCAGTCCTTTTCAGAGTACCTCCAGGAAACTAGGGACCATGTCCCATCTCCGGGGGTACAAAAAGGCACTGAACATACTGAACAGAGTTCCTGATAATGATGTCCATGGGAGTTTACTTTATGGACTTCCACAAGGCCTTGACAAATAAAAAGTATGTAATCATATAATACAAAGATATAGGGGGAACCGCAAAAACCCTGGAATTTATTTATAAAAAATTGTGTATTTATTCTTACTTGTTTAAACTTTGGTCACCTTCGAAGTATTCTTTATTTGAGGCAATACTTTTTCTACTACTCAAAACAGTTTTGGAACTCATCAATTTTGATGCCTTTAGTGCTTCTGCCATTTTTATTTCACCTCTTCCACACCAGCAAAATGTTTTCCTTTGAGGGCTTTTTGCATCCAGATAATAGTCACTCAGGGTGAGATCGGGCGAATAGGGAGCGTGGGTCATGGGGGTCATGTCATTTTTTTGTCAAAAACTGCTGAACACTCAGTATGAGCAAGTGTGTTGGCATGGTGAAAGAACCAGTCAGTCACCTGTTTGTCACAACTTGAGATGTTTCTTCTGCAAATGGTTCTGCAACCCACATTCAGATAAAATCTTTGATTGACTGTCTGATTTGGAGAAACAAATTCCAAGTATACTGAAAGGGGTCTGCCCTCCAAAAGATAATTCCTTTTTGGGGGGGTCCCCCTCATATATGTAATATCAAGGAAATGAATGAACCACTGTTTCTGACATTAGCAACAAATATTTATTGGACTGGTTATGGCGATTTATGACATGGCATAATTTACTATGACAAAGACTGAGGGGATTATTTTTTCTCCTCAATCTAAGAGTGGAGAAGGTACCATATTTGGGAACTTGTAACCAAATTCCTCTCTTCATTAATCCTCTTCCCTGGCCCCGACACCAATATGTCATTATCTTCCCTTCCCTCTCAAACCTATTTTTTTCTTGTCTTCCACTTGCCATCTTGTTCTCCTTTTCTCTTTCATCCAAGTGGTCATTAATTCCTGTTGATTCTTGTATATATCTTCTTAAATCTCTCCCCTCCTTTCTGTTCTTGGTATCACCAAATTTCTCTTTTTTAATCTCCCCTACTTTACCTAGAGTTAGGTGCCATCTTAATGTCATTCTTTTCAGCAAAAACCTGACCCGACTCCCTGCTGTTTTTTGGATAAAGGCCAAAGCCCTTGATATATTATTCCAAGGTCCTTTAGACATGTTTCTTTGTCTAATTCTCAGACACATTTTTATGCCACTCCCTTTCATAAACCATGAAGTCCTTACTTCCGAAACTATTTACTGGGAGAGATCCCAATAGATTATATTGATTATTGAAGGATATCATAATCTTGTGCTTTTTTTTTTAGAAATCCTATATTTGATCTAATTTGAAATACATATTACTTCTACTTAAGAATATGTATTCTGTTCTTAAACATTTCTCCCATCCTCCATAATGTTAATAACTTTAAAACATCCCAATAACTTAATCCATCATTAGCTAAGGCCTGTTTGATACTTTTTCCAAGAGCCATGCCTGCTTGATGTATTGTCCCATACTTAGTCATGACAGTCCTGTGATGCATTATGTCACTCAATATTTTCACTCCAGAATAATAAATTGGAGAAATGAGACATCTGGCTACAGTTTATTCTTGTTATGTCTTTTCCTCCCTGAAAAGGAAATGGCAACATTTCTAAAATGAGAAAGTTAGATCAGCTTAATCCTTTAAAAAGCTACCCACAGATTCATGTGACAATCACATCATTTTTGTGTATCTTAGTGTAGTTTGTTGAAATGTGAAAATATTCATGTCTTTCCATGGAAAGGTGTTATATCAATTAACTAAAGAGAAAATAGAAAATTGTTATGTGTGAAAAACTGTTCCAGGCAAAAAGGTGGTAGAGTGAGTTTTCCAGGCAGGTGGTCAAGTATGGTGGGTGGCTGACAGTGTGGGATTTGGGCTCAAGTCCTTTTTCTTTAATTTCCTAAGTATATGCTCTTGGGTATGTGACCCTCCCTACCTAAGTCTTAATTTTTTCAGCTAAAGAAATAAAAATGGTTGTATGTATCTCATAGGGTCGGGTAGGATGAAACAAGTTAATATATGCAAAGCTCCTAGTATATATAACACGTTCCCAATAAACAGTAACATTTACTTTTAACTTGGTAGACAAGTATGCAGGTTATTATCATAGAGTGAGTATTTTTGTGTTAGAGATAAGTATAGCATATGGTAGCTTAGAGAAGGGATATCTAATAGGTACCTAAAGGTAGCTCATTGATCCCATTGATGCTGTAAGTGTCCCTAGTACTTACTGAGTGCTTATAGGTGCTAGGAAGTGCTTAATTCTAACAACATATTAAAATGTTTTTATTGGTATATAACATTAGTACATATTTATGGAGTACATGCAATATTTTGTTATATGCATAGAATGTGCAATGATCAAGCCAGGGTATTTAGAATATTTATCATCTCAAGTATTTATCATTTCTATGGGATGAGAACATGTAAAGTCCTGCCTTCAAGCTGCAGTACATTGTTGTTAACTATAGTCACCCTACTCTGCTATTGAACAGTAGAACTTATTTCTTCTATCTAACTGTATGTTTCACAACGAGTTGTTGAGGCAGGTGCTATTGTTATTTAGGTTTCATAAATAATCTGAAAACACAGAGAGGTTAAGTAATTTGTACAACATTACCCAACTTCTTACGAGGCTCAGGAGAGATTTCCAGGAAAAGGGATATCTACTGAATACATCAACAAATCCACGTACACATAAAAATTCATAACTACATATATTTGGGTGTAAGAGGCAAGTTGCCTTCTGTCAAGGGGTCAAAGTGATGTGATTATGATGTGAAGGACCATGGAGGCAAAGAAGAGAGAAAAGGACCCATACTGGGTCCATAGAAGGTAAGGAAGAGAAGACTGTTTGATTAGAAATTCGTTTTAAGCAGAGGCCTACTTCATTCTTCTTTCTTACGATATATAAGGACTGTCAAAGTGCTTTGCATAAAGTAGTTGCCAACAAACTAATTGACTTAGAAAAATAATCAGTAAAATACTACTTGTTATAACCAATAGATTCAGAGGAAAGAAAATATCATCCACATAAACATTATATTATAAGAACTTTGATTATAAAGTCACTGGTAACACTGTTGAGAGATGTTGACTGTCTCAGGGGACAACTATTCATAATGAATCTGGGAAGGACCAATCTAGAATTATCTGTAGATAATTTTTTTTTAAAATAAAAGGAGACTGAAAAACAGTGAGACAGGAGTAGAGTCTTCTAAGCTTAAAAGATTGAAAGCAGGCAAGAGAGAGAGAAAAGTATGCAGTGGTGTTTCACTTTGAACATGTTTGCCATCATTGCTCTAAAAGGGAACACACAGGCTTGCTGAATGTGTAAAAACAACCAACAGAATATGAGTAACATCTCAAAAATTGTCCAACTCAGTAAAAATTTCATCTCATCAGTTATCTGACACTGAAGGCAGAACACCTAGTCACCTTAGAGGATTTTTAAATTTTTAGCAGGTTTTGTTTGCTAGTGCACAGATGCTGTCTTGCTGATTTGCAGCACGAGTGAAGGCAACTTGTAAAAGAGAAACTTCCAGAGAGATGTTGGGATGACAGTGATCACAGATGTGCTTGAGGTGCCACTCTTAGAGGAAGGTGTGACTGCAAGTTCAACTCCATTCATGGCACCAAGATTTTAGGCAAAACTATACAAAGCACCTTCACACACCTTATATACTTCTCACAGAAACTTGATGAACAGGCAGTGCCATCCTCATTTTCTATCTGAAGAGACTGAGTCTCAGAGTGGTTAGCTGAAATGTCTCAGGCTACACAGTTAGTGCAAAAGCCAAGATTTGAACCTTGGTCATCTGAATAGAAGTTTGGTACTCCCTTCCTTCCATCAGAGTTGCTTCTGCAGAGTGGTCATGGAAGTTCAAAAGCCATGTTCTCTTTCCAGATCAATGTTGAGAGAACCTATGTGCTCTATGATGATTAAATGACTTTTGTGAGTTAGGACTCTGTAATTATTACTAATTAGTTAGCCAACTAGAGAAGTCTCTCTGATTATGTAGAGCACTGGAAACCACAAGAAGGAGGTGCAGCATTCTTTTCTGTGTGTGAAGCCAGCTTTTGCTGTTGTTCTGCTGCAAATGCCATTTGCCACTGATGATCATCATTCTCTTCTTTTGGGAGAGCAACAGGGAGAGGGCACAGTCTGAAGGGTTTTTGTTTAAAAACAAATAAATAGAGGGGGATTCCAAGATGGTGACAGAATTGGTCAGAGTGTGTGAGACTCCACATAAATGCATTTTTGTAGGGACAAATATGCATGCAAGTGTGTTGATAAGTGGGTGTGCAAGGTCCAACTGAGTGGGGATGTGGAAACAAGTGGCCTGAATTCTCCTGCTGAGGTGGTTGCTCCATGTGGCTACTTCGATCCCTGCACAATCCACAGCCCAGAGGCAGACACCATCTCTGTGATCCTACCCTGAAAAGAGCACCAAAAATCACCCACCACAGATGCTGCCTGCCACAACAGCCTCCAGTGCCAGATTGGACATTGACCACAGGAACCATGGAGAAAATATACTAGAGGAACTAATTACCAAGTCCCAGTATAGGAAAAGACACAGAGATGCCCCTCATTGCCTTGGTCCTGGTACCCAGGAGGAGATAAGCTCTGGCCTGCTTACAAGAACAGCGGAGCTACTCCCTGAGACTGAGGGGGTGAATTCAGCACTTCTCTGAGGTTGATCACTGACAACCCAGAGAGGATACCCTGAGTGCAGCATCCCCAGAGGGACAGGCCTAATGAGGAGACCCAACTGCCCCATTCCCCTAACTGGAACATTTGGCGGGGTGGGGGGGGGGATGTCTATGATTGCAATCAGAGATGAAAAACCCAGCTCACAGTTGTGGAGTGGGGGTGAGTTTTAAACTGACCCAGCTCCCTTCCCCAGTGATTCACAAGATGTGTGACACAGGTGGGGAGCATCCTGATCTGTGCACATGGAGAGGGCTGAACACAGGTGGATCTGTTGGGGGCAGTTTATAACCTTCTCCCATCTGCATGTTGAGCATGAAGACAGATCTAGAGGTCAGAGGCCCTTCCTCTTTGCTGCATGCCAAGAGCAGTGGTGTTTGGATCACACGCCAACAAGAAACCCAAAGTTTCAGATAGCCACAAGAGGGTGTTCAAGGATTACAAAAGTTTTCTTTTTTCCCTGCTCTTTCTCTCTGTATTTTGCTGTGTGTGTGTGTGTGTGTGTGTGTGTGTGTGTATTTCCTTTTGTTTTATTCCTTCTCCTTCTGCTTTTCTCACATAAGGGTATATATGAGTGTGAAGATGTCTTCCTATTGTCAGTTTCAAATTTTTTTCTTTTTTACTGGTTTGTCTGTATATATTTCTTTCTCTACTTCATTCTCTTCATTGTCATTTCTTCTCCCTTCTCTCTCAATTCCTTTGCTTTCCCTTATGTTATTTTGTACCCAGGGGATAAACATATGTTCCCATTGCATGTACATACTATGAGGTGGTGGGAAGTTGGTACCAGGGGACTCACATCCCAGTCAGTGAACATCGTGATCTGCAGGCAGCTTTTGAATCTTAGTACCTTCCAACACACGTTCTTCAAATCTCAAAGCTGCAAAAGAACAGCACATCTCCCCACCCCATTTCAGCTTCAAAATCAAACAAATCCAGAAGCTTTACCAAAGCAAGACTAGGTGGTTGAGCAAACAAAAATGAAAACTATTTCCTCTCTCACTGAGCAATGGAAGTGAAGAGAACAGAAAAATTCATCATAAATGAGGAGAAATTGATGAAAAAACACAGATAACTCCATGGAGTCCAAAAAGGATAGTGCACAAGAGTACAGACTTGGAATTCAGACAATAAAGAGTACTCAGATCAACTGGTCTCTGACCACAAATGCGGATCAAGGAATGATTGGAAAAGAGGAATAAGAACCAAGAAAGGCAAGGTAAAACATGAAAGAATTAATTACAGAGATTCAAGCCATAAAGAATACAGACAACAAACAAATAATAAACTGACAAGCATGGAAAGCAGAATTAAGCAAGTAGAAGAAAGAATTGCAGAAGACCAAAATATGAAACTAATCCAGCCTGTTGAAAACATAGAAGAAAGCTTTAAAAAATGGAACAAATGGAACAAAGCCTTCAAGAGATGTGTGATTATATTAAGAAGCTGAACTTATGCCTAATTGGTGTCTCTGAAACTGAAAAAGAGAATGAGAACACCCTGAAACAAGTATTTCATGAGGTTATCCAAGTAAAATTCCTGCATCTCATCAGAGATGCAACCATTCAAACACAAAAGGTTCAGAGAACCCCTGCAAAGCATCAGATGAAAAGAATAACTCCTAGACACATAGTAATCTGCTCACACAGAGTAGGTAAAAAAGAAAAAAATACTAAAGGCAGTAAGAGAGAAAGGTCAGACTACTTATTGGGGAAGACCAATTAGAATAGCAGCAGACTTATCTACAGAAACACTATAGCCCAGAAGAGACAAAATTCTTAAATATAAACAATTCCAACCAAGAATTTCCTACCCAGCTAAGCTAACTTCATCAATGACAGAGAATTAAAAACCTTCCTGAAAGGGCTTAGTCTTTTTGCCTCAGCATAACCATTAGAAAGCATTCAGACATTCTACTGCAGAACAAGCAGCCTATCCCATCCCCCTCAGCAAATCTCCTTTAGATGCAAGACTGAGACAGCCCAACCATTCATGGTTTAGGATAATAATCTCTAGCAAACTTTTAGGTTTCTTGTCAAGGCTGAAGATCAAAGGTCACCCTTTGGCCAGCCAAAGTCATAAAAGTAATAATACGACCACCTTTGGTCAAGAAGTTTGTAAATTGCAAATGTCTGAGTTTGTGAATTGCAAATGTCTAACAAGTCTCTTGCAGGAAATGCCCCCGCACCATAGGGTTAACCTAATCAGCACTTTGTGACCTACATGACACGAAGAAACCTCACCATGGCAGCAATCATGTGACTAACACACCCATCTGCCTGCTGTCTATCACCTGACATCAGTGCCTGCACTTGCCTGCCCCTTTGTGATGATGTGAAAGCAGGCCATCATCCAATCACCTTAATGATCTTCCCCCATCAAGGGGAATGGTTAAAAGGACTCAACCACAAGCAACCAGGGGTCATTGCCTTGCTAGACTCTGGTGTGACTGTGTGCTCTTTGAGCTATGGCTGTCACCATGCTTCCTGGCTTTGGCCCCCTCCCCAACCTTGGGGAGGTGAATCTTCTTTCTCCCTTCTCTCTCTATTTACTTTTAAATAAACTTTTCTTTCTTAACCTTTTTGTGTGTTGCAAATCTTTGCAATTACTTGGCTCTCTGGGTTCCCAGTATGCAGCTCTGGCTTGCCAGCTCTGGTGGTGCTGCACCCCTCTCTGCTGCACCTCTATCCCTGTGTCTCACTCTCCAGCACTCCACTCTCACCCTGTCTGTACCCTAACACTTCCCAGACACCCAATCCCTAAAAGTTTATGCTGCCTCAAGACCAGTTCTGTAAGACATGCTTAAGAAGGTATTAAGCATAGAAGAAAGAAAAAACAGAATGACCAAATGCACTTCCTAGAAATGCAGGAAAACAAAATCAACACAGCATGCACCATGAATGCAAAATTAAAAACACACATATATCAACCCCCAGATCAAAAGAAAACCAACCAACAAATAAACAAACAATAACAGCAACAACAACAAAAGAGTTTCATGACAGAGATAAGCTCTCACTTCTCAATAATCAGCCTAAACATGAATGGACTAAATGTACCACTGAAAAAACATAGATGACAAACTGGATAAATAAACATGACCCAACAATATGCTAACCCCAGGAAAAACATCTCACTACAAAGGACACTTACAGACTCAAAGTTAGAGGATGGAAAACAAATTTTCAAGCGAATGGATTACAAAAGAGGCAGGCGCCATCATCTTAATAGCAGGTAAAATAACCTTTAAGCAACCAAAAATTTAAAAAGATATGGAAGGGCACCACGTAATGATAAAAAGTTCAATCCATCAACAAGAAATATCCATCCTAAACATATATTTACTTGACACAGCAGCATCAGCTTTCATAAACCAGCTACTAAGAAAACTAAAAAAAAAAAATTTACTCTAACACCATCATAGTTGAGTACTTAAATATTCCACTAACAATTCTAGATAGATTATCATAGAAAAAAATCAACAAGGAGACCCAGAACCTCAACTTGATGTTTGACCAAATGGACTTAATAGATATCTGCAGAATACTCCACCCCAAAACCACAGAATACACATTATACTCATCACTGCATGGAACATACTCCAAGATAGAACAAATTCTCAGCCATACATCAAGCATAAACAAATTTCATATGATTGAAATATTGTCATGCACCTTCTCAGACCACAGTGGAATAAAAATAAATATCATCGCCAACAAGATTCTCCCAAAACCTCAAAAGACATGGACACTAAATAGCATAATGCTGAACAACTCCTGGGTCAACACAGAAATCAAAACAAATTAAAAGATTCCTGAAAACAAAGACACATCTTACCAAAACCTCCAGGTTGCTATGAAAACAGTACCAAGAGGGAAATTTCTAGCTCTATGAACACACATTAAGACAATAGAAAGGTGACAAGTTAATAGAGTAACAAATAGAGTAAAGGAGCTGGAAAGGCAAGACCACCAAAACCCTAACTTTAGCAGAAGAATCCAGATCACCAAGGTAAAAGCCAAAATACAGGACATAGAAGACAAAAATATCATAGAAAAAAAACTGATGAAACAAAAAGCTGGTTCTTTGAAAGGATAAACAGGATTAATGGACCCCTTGACAGACTGACCAAGAAAAAGAAAGAAAAAGTTTAAATAAACACAATCAGAAATGCAGAAGATAAAATCTCCACTCCCTGAATAAATAAAAAAGATGATCAGAGATTACTGTGCCCACCTGTATGGAAACAAGCTCGAAAACCAAAATGAAATGGAGGACTTTCTGACCTCACTCAATCTCTCAAGGTTGAAACAAGAAGAAATTGAGACCCTAAATAGACCAATAACAACCCAGAAAATTGACTCTGTCATAAGAAAACTACCTACCAAAAAAAAAAAAAAAAGCCTTGGACCAGATGGCTTTCCAGTGGAATTCTACAAAACATACAAAGTAGAGCTAATACTAATCCTATTGAAAGTATTCCAGGAAATTGAGAAAGACAGAAATCTCCCAAAAACATTTTATGAAGCTAACATCCCACTGATACTCAAACAGGGTAAAGATTCAACAAAGAAAGAGATCTACAGGTCGATATCCCTGATGAACATAGATGCAAAAATATTCAACAAGATTCTAGCAAATCAGATCCAACAAAACACTTCTCAAAAATTATCTACCATGACCAAATAGGCTTCATCCCTGGGATTCAGGGCTGATTCAACATCTGCAAGACCATAAATGTAATTAAATGCATCAACAGATATAAAAACAAGAACCACATGATTATATCATTAGATACACAAAAAAGCTTTTGATAAAATCCAGCATTCCTTCTTGATAAAAATCCTTGAACACCTAGGCATAGAGAGTGGGGGCAGCGGGGGGGACAGGCAAAGAAACAAAATAAAAAACACAATCTCATTCACAGCAGTCAAACACACACACACACACACACACACACACAAAGAAAAGAAAAGAAAAGAAAAGAAAAGAAATACCTCAGAATCTCCTTAACCAGAGATGTTAAAGAGCTTTACAACAAAAACCACAAAACATTGCTCAAAGAAATTAAAGACATAAACAAATGGAAAATATTCCATGCTTATGGATTGTCAGAATCAGCACTAAGATGTCCATCCTACCCAAGGCAATCTACATATTCAATGCAGTGTCCATTAAATTACCAACATCATTCTTCTTAGACCTGGAAATGACCATATGGAAATTCATATGAAAACATAAATGACCACAAATAGCCAAAACAATTCTTAGCAAAATAAACAAAGCACAAAGTATTATACTTCCCAACTTAAAATGTTACAATAATCAAAACAGCTTGATAAAAGAACAGGAATATAGTCCAAGGGAAGAGGATAGAGAATCCTGAAACAAAACCTCAATTTCTTAACCAACTTATCTTCAACAAAGCCTCCACCAACAACCACTGGATAAAGGAGAGCCTATTTAGTCAATGGTGCTGGGAAAGCTGGCTGAACACATGTAGAAGAGTGAAATAGGACTCCTACCTATTACCATACACAAAAACAAACTCTAAATGGATCAAAAACCTAAATGTAAAACCTCAAATTATCAGAATCTTAGAAAACACAGGGGCACCCTTATGAAGATAGGAATAGGCAACCAATTCCTGATCAAAACCACAAAAACCCATGCCATAATAGATAAGATAGACAAGTAGGACCTCATCAAACTGAAAAGTTTCTGCAAAGCAAAAAAACAAAACAAAACAAACAAACAAACAAAAAACCATCAAGAGAGCATTCCCACAGAATGGGAAAAAATATTTGCCAACGGTATATCTTAAAAAGGCCTAACATCCAGGATCTATAAGGAACTTAAACATGCCAAAAGGAAAAAAAAAACAAACAGCCCTATTAAAAAGTGGGTAAAATATATGAATAGACACTTCTCAAGAGAAGACATATGAGCAGCCAACAGATTTTTAAAAAATGCTTAGTCTCACTAATCATCAAAGAAATGCAAATCAAAACCACACTGAGATACCACCTAACTGCAGTCAGGATGGTCATCATCAATAACTCAAAAAACAACAGAGTTGGAGAGGATGTGAAGAAAAGGGAATGTTTCTACATTGTTGGTGGGAGTGTAAACTAGTATAAAGTGGAAAGGTGTGGTAATTCCTAAAAGATCTAAAAATTGACCTTCCATATGACCCAGCAATCCCCCTTCTGGGAATATACCCAAAGGAACTCAAATCATTCTTCAAAAAAAAAAAAGAATACCTGCACACGCATGTTTATTGCAGCATTATTTACAATAGCAAAAACATGGAACCAACTATGCTGCCTAATGAAAGTGGAGTGGATAACAAAAAAAAAAAATTGTACATATACGCAATGAAATATTATGCAACCATAAAGAAGGACTAAATTATGGATTTTGCAGCAACTTGGATGGATTCAGAATCTATCATACTCGGTGATCTATCACTGGAACACAGAATTGTGTGCCACATGTTCTCAAAAATTATCCCCCATATTGTACCCCATATCTTTAACATTTAAATAAATAAATAAACAAATAATTGGCTCAGTGGAGTCCATTCAATTTTATGATCTCTCTATTTTAACTACAAAGTGTTTTTAAAAACACACACACACACACACACACAAACTGTTTAATCATGCCTGAATCCATTCTGTATGATAACCATACACAGTTTACTACATACTCATATTATAAACTATAGGCTATTATATTAGTTTGCTAGGGCTGCCATAATAAAATACCCTAGACTGGATGGCTTAAATGTATTATTATTTTTTTCCTCACCATCTGGAAACTGAAAGTCCAAGATCAAGGTGTCTACCAGACAGATTTCTTCAGAGGCCTCTTTCCTAGCTTTGCAGATGACCACATTCTCACTGTGCCTTCATGTGGCCTTTCTTCTGTGTGTACACACTGTGTCCTAATCTCCTCTTCTTATTAGGACAAGAATACCACTCATATTGGATTAGGGCTCACTCGTATAATCTAATTTTACCATAACTACCTCTTTAAAGGACCTAACTCCAAATACAATCACATTCCGAGGCATTGGGAGTTAGGACTTTTATATATGAATTTTGGAGGGAATGGGTTAAGCCCATAACAACTATACATAGAAGTTTTAAATATCAGTCTCTGGCTTTTCTTCACTAAGGTAATTATGACAAGTACTAACAAGTCTATGCACCTAAGGGAAGATGGTTATGGTTGCCTCTGGACCAGGATTGTTCACAGAATATAATGCAAGCCTTGACAGTAACTTTAAATTTTTTTAATAGTCACATTAAAAATAAAAATAAATAAAATAAGTTAATTTTAATAATTTATTGTTTAGCCTAATATACTTTAAGCCTTGTCATTTCAACATGAAATGAGCATAAAAATTATTAATTATTTTACATTTTTTTGTACTAAATCTTCAAAATTTGATGTGTATTTATTTTCTACTACAGCACATCTCAGTTTTGGACTAGACATATTCCAAGCTCTGTAGCTACATGTAGTAAGTGGTTACCATTTCAAAGGCCTAGACTTTCATATATAGGTCTCATATGACTTCTTGCTTCAAGCTTTAATTACTAAGTCTTAATCTTTACTGTGTACTTGCTGAAAAGAAGCTCTAGCCCTAATTTTTTCATCAATGAAAAAAATTCCTCCATTTCAATGGAGGGTATAGCTTTTCCTAAATATGCTCTAAAAGTACCCAGTTACAGTCTGTTTCTCCCAGGGTCTCAATTTAAATTCTTTTTATTTATTTATTTTTTTAATTTTAAAAATGTGGGGTACAATTCAGGGTTAGGAATACAAATGTTCATTATGCATGTATCCTTGTTGATGAAGTGTGTCCCCTCCTCCCCTGGCAGATTACCCCTACTGCCAATCCTTATCTTATAGTATTATGATAATTGTTCAAAGTCTACTTATAAGTAAAAACATTTGATACTTAGTTCTTTGTTTCTGTGGTAGGTCACTCAGTATTATGGATTCTAAGTCCATCCAGGTTGCTGTGAGGTTCATAATTTTGTATTTAAATTCTTAAAGGCAGAGATAGGTCACACAAATGCATGCATTTGGTTAAGTGTTAGATAGAAGAAATGCTTGGACTTAGGGGGAATTTGAGAATGTGGGCCCTGATGAAATTCAAAAATTAAAAACAAACAAACAAAAAAACAAAATAAAAACTCTGTGCCAGTCTAAAATTTTTATTGGGGTAGTATTTAGCCCCCAAATAACCCAAGTGATATGCTGTGTTCTCTTTGGTGCCTGAGTTGTTTCATAGGAGTAATATTTTGAGCAAAGCAAATGGATATTTTATAATAAACCTTTCTTGGACACAAGTATCCCTTTCAACTAAGATCTATCGTCGTATCCCCATTCATGGATAATAGTGTCTTAATGTTCTTGCCCCACAATTAGGCCAGCCTCACCTTCTGGTATCAATAGCATGGGGCATTTTGTTTAAATTCATGATTAGAGTGTTACTCTTACACCATATGTTATCACATGGTTTGAAGATCATCTTGTGGGTAATTATTTTTTTAATTATGGTGAAGAGTTTTACCATGGTAACAAGTAGGCATGGGAAAGATCTTTTTTCCTGGATGAAGTAGTTTTAACCACATGGACTTGTGGAAAAATTCTTTCTTAGCATTAGGAAAATGATCTGGGTGGAAGACTGAGTTATGTCCCATATTTGCCTGGCCCAGTTAATGCTGCCACTTAGGCTGTTGTAACTTACCAACAGTGTGACAATAAACTAGTGGGAAAAATCTATGTTTGGAGCCAGTCAGAGGTATGTGGTTGATTATTGTATTTTCTCATTTGGGAAACAATTCAATGTAGCCCTCGAGACAGGAACTTATTTTCATTTCCCTCTCCTTCTCGAGCTTGCTTTGGCCTGCTTTTTCTGCAGTAATCAATGCATAGTTCCTTAAACTATGTTAGGTTTAAAATGCCATATTTTCAGGGAGAGTATCTAGAAAATTAAGAAGTTAAAAAAAATTCTGTCTTCCCTCCCTCATGTATTACATAAAAGCTTGTTTTGCCAAATTTGCTTTTTTTGTGCCCTGATAACAGTCTCCTCCTTATTAAAGTCCAGGCTCAATGGCTAATCAATAGTCCCATAGGGAACATTTATGCATTATATAGAAGGGGAACACTCTAGTCAAGCAGGGAAGTAAATTTAGCATCTTTAGGCAAACTCTCAAATGAATTTTTAAAAATCTGTGTGTGTCTATTTGCGTGTGTGTGTGTGTGTGTGTGTGTGTGTGTGTGTGTGTGTGTAGTTTGAGGCAGCAGGTTGGCCAAATGAGTACTCTGATTGCTCAGTCTATTTTCTTCTCATCTAAGCCTGGGCCATCTAGTTATTAGAACAGATCATGAAACAGAAAAAAAAAAAAAAAAGGGAGAGAGAGGAAAACACAACAGCTTCATATTATAAATCTGTTTCATATTGCTTACAGCTCCAGGCAGCCTTAAGAATCAACTTTTATTAGCTCCCTATTAGAGAACAATTTCCTTTATAATTTGATTATTAGAATGAATATATTTGAAGCCTACATTTCCATATAGATAGAACCATTCTGTTTTTATGACCCTGACGCACTCTTAAAGACTCACAAAGAGACTTTATCTAAATTTCCTAAGTTGATTGTTTTCAAGAAAGAAATACAGACGAGACCCTCTATGCTAAGAGAAAGAGGTCCAAGCTAGGCAGTGATGAATGGCAAATGTTGACGACCTTGAGTCTCATTAGCTATAAGAGCTATTTTTATTTTTTTGTTCTTGATGAGCACATCAATTAAGGACACATTACTCTTTGATTTTTCCCTCTTTGCTCCATCCAAGTAAATATTTATTTTCTCTTTCTTCCCTCTTTTTCTCTCCCCCTTGCTATTTAGTGTACATACTCAGGGTGCATAAACCCTTGCAAAAGTCCTGATTACCATGCAGTTTTAAGTGCTCATTATTCAATTCCATGCAGGTGTTCGTAATAGTTAACATTGACTGACCTTTTACTGTATGCTAGATACTGACAGCATTCTGTCATTTGATCTTCACAACTACCTAGGTGATAGGTGCTATTATTATTCCCAACTAATAGATAAGAAACCTGTGGATTAGAGTCCAAGGCCATTGCCTGAGGCTATGTAGACAGTTTATAAAGCATGAGTTGGGAGACAAACTTAGGAAGCATGAGTCAGGAGTTCAGATTCTTAAGTATTCTGTCAACTGCCTACAAGGTAGGTCCACAACTATGATCTTATAATTGATTCCTACACCAGGTCTGTGGAGATAGTTATTGTCATCACTCTCATTCTAAAGACAAACGCTTAGGCTAATAATAACA
>CAUYQG010070149.1:0-13643 GCA_963574415.1 Tarsius wallacei | reverse complement strand
ATTCACAATACCTGGTATAAAATCAAAAGTTTCCAAGCATGCAAAGAAGCAGGAAAATACAACTTGTAATAAGAAGAAAAATCAACCAACAGAAACCAGCCCAGACTGGAGTGCAGTGGCATGTTGACCGCCACCGCAGCATCGACCTGCTGGGCTTAGGTGATCCTTCCACCTCAGCCTTCCAAGTAGCTAGAACTACAGACACACGCCACCACGCCCAGCTAATTTTTTTATTTATTGTAGAGACAAGATCTCCCCAAGTTGCCCAGCCTGGTCTCAAACCCCTGGGCTCAGGCAGTCCTCTCACCTCGGCCTCCCAAAGTGCTGGGATTATAGACTGAGCCACCGTGCCCGGCCTACAGCTTAATTTTTAATGAGAGCATAGGATTTTATTGTATAGAATTAACTTGACATTTTGTTTAATTCCTATTTGTATATTTGATTTGCTTCTAATTTTTTTTTTTGAGTTGGAGTCTCACTCTGTTGCCCAGACTGGAGGGCAGTGACATGCTCCTGGCCACCACAGCCTCAACCTGCTGGGCTCCGGCGAGCCTTCCATCTCAGCCTTCCAGGTAGCCAGAACTATAGGCATGCACTACCACGCCTGGCTAATTTTTTATTTATTGTAGAGACGAGGTCTGACCAAGTTGCCCAGGCAGGTCTTGAACCCGTGGGCTCAGGCGATCCACTCACCTCAGCCTCCCAAAGTGCTGGGATTACAGGCTGAGCCACCGAGCCCAGCCTGCTTCTAATTTTTTAATATTACCTGTCCCCTCCCCCCCACAAAAAAGACAGTTACCATTTTTGTAGTAATATCTGTGCCTTTATATGAGGCATACTCCCAGGATTAATTCCTAGGAACAGACTATATTACATGTTTCCAAATCATGAACATGTCACAAACAAAGCAAATCAGAGAAAGTCTTTTATCTGTGGCAATTGCCTTTTTTGTAATTTGGTAGGATTGCTCTCTCAATGCCCCTTTCCAGAAAGTGACCAGGTAGGTGTGACAGCCCACCCTCCTTTTGTCACCATTAACTTAGTCTGAGCCTCTAAGAGCCAACTGGTGAATAATAGCTTCTTTCAGGATCCCAGCCATCTGAGGGAGGAAGAGTTGAAATAATGAGCTAACCGGGCATGGTGGTTCACCCCTGTAATCCCTGCACTTCGAGAGGCAGAGGCAAGAGGATTGCCTAGCCCAGAGGTTCAAGACCAGCCTGGGCAACATAGAAAGATCTCGTCTCTACAGTAAATCAAAAAATTAGTTGAGCGTGGTGGAGCATGCCTGTGTTTCCAGCTACTTGGAGGGCTGAGGTGGAAGGATCACCTGAGCCCAGCAGGTCGAGGCTGTGGTAGCTGTGAGTGTGCCACTGCCCTCCAGCCTGGGCCACAGAGTGAGACTCCAACTCAAAAAAGAAAGAATGAGCTAATCCCTGGAACTTGTTGTGAAAGTAATTTCCAAGGGACACAGTGATTTTCAGAATGTAAATACTTGCCAGTGGGGAGGAGTGTCACGTCACTGACCACCCTGGAATGGCTCTGTCTTTTTCTCAGGCTTTGTTGACTGTGACTTGACTCAGCTGGGAATCCCTACCGTAGAGGAGTATTTCAGGATGTACTGTCTTCACATGGGGATCCCTCCCATTGAGAACTGGAACTTCTACATGGCTTTCTCCTTTTTCCGTGTGGCTGCAATCCTGCAGGGAGTCTACAAGCGGTCACTCACAGGTAATGGATGGCTGTCGCAAGAGCCATCCTGAGGGTATGAGTCATAGCCAAGACAGTGGCCTCCTCCTGGAAGCCCTCTTGAAGCCCAAAAGACTTTGGAGGGATCAAGCAAGATGCAGTGACTTCAGCCATTTTTCATATATATATATTTTTTCTTTAAAATATTTAAGCTTGTTTTTTTAATTATTAAAATAATGCACACCTTTTTTTCAGTTAAAGCATATATGTACATGATAAAAATTCAAGCCGGGCTCGGTGGCTCAGCCTGTAATCCCGTGCTTTGGGAGGCTGAGGTGAGTGGATTGGCTGAACCCAACTGTGCCTTCCTTTCCCTCCCACCTGGGAAGCCAGCCAGGCACACTGAGGAAATGGCTTTGCTTTCTCATATAAAAGCAGCAAACTCCATTTTTTGAAAGAATAATATAAAAACATCTGATGAGGGAGAGCAAAACTCAACTGTACAGACATAAGTTTTATTTCATTGCATTTGTCTCCTACAGCCAGCTGTTAAGATCTTGTTTGTTTATTGGAACAGTTCCGATATTTGGTGCTGCCCTGGAGTAGTGGAGTTTAGAAAAGGGCCTCGGTTTCCAGGCCTTCTCTCTGTGGTTTCGTCACAGGGAACTTCAGAGCATCCTTTGAGTGGGAGGGGAAGGAGGAGGACCAGAGCCCAGGAGGATCATGAGCAGAAGGCCAACGCTGTGCCAGCCCAGCCCAGGCACCCTCTCCTCCCTTAACAAGAGGGGCAGAAGTTGAGATTCCTTTGTGGATGGCCTCTGCTTCTAGAAAGGATAAAGTGCTTCTGGCTGCAACGTAGATGGTGCCAGTGATGTGATCTCTTCTTCTGGGACTGCATTTGGGAAAATATACCCAAAGTGATATAGTTTTAAATCAACCCAAGCTCATACAAGTGACTTTCTCAGAGACAAACAGCATCTGAGAGTGAGACCCAGCTAAGTAAAAGAACATTTAGAATGTACCTCCTACTCTGTTTGAAGAAGAAAATCATTGTGAATGCCAGTGAACTGAAGGGGAGTGTTTTTCCCTTCTGTGAAGATCCATTTATTGATACAGAGAGAATGAGGGAAATAATCTTTTGGGGACATGGAAATGCTAAAAGTAACCCAGAGAACTGGCTGTGAGAAAGCCCACTCTAACAAGACCACACACAGAACAGTGTGGATGGGCCCAGAAGCAGCACTTGGAAGCAGAGGCTATGCTGAAAGCTCCCAGACTGCCATGTGTGTATCTGTGGGACTTTCTGGAAGAGACACACTGCAGGAACAGAGAACAGTGGGTGCTGGGGACTAGGGCTTTAGGTACAAAGGGACATGGGGAAGGTTTAAGGATGATGGAAACTTTCTGTATCTTGATAGCAGGGGTGGTTATCACTCTATGGGCTTGTTAAAACTTGCAGAGTGGTACACTAAGGAGATGCATGTATACTGTACCTTAATTTTTTTTTTGAGTTGTAGTCTCACTCTTTGTCACCCAGGCTGGAGTGCAGTGACAAGCTCACAACTAACACAGCCTCCACCTCCTGGGCTCAGGCAGTCCTTCTGCCTCAGCCTCCCGAGTAGCTGGGACTACAGGCACATGCCACCATGCCTGGCTATTTTTTTTTTTTTTTTTTTTTTGAGTTGGAGTCTCACTCTGTCACCCAGATTGGAGTGCAGTGGCCGCTTCCGGCCACCGCAGCCTTGACCTGCTGGGCTCCAGCGATCCTTCCGCCTCAGCCTTCCAAGTAGCTGGAACTACAGGCGTGCGCTACCACGCCTGGCTAACATTTTGATTTATTGTAGAGATGAGGTCTCACCAAGTTGCCCAGGCAGGTCTCGAACCCGCGGGCTCAGGCAATCTACTCACCTCAGCCTCCCAAGGCACGGGATTACAGGCTGAGCCACCGAGCCCGGCTTATTTTTTTTTTTAATCAGTGAGGTCTCGCTATGTTGCCTAGGCTGGTCTTGAACTCCTGGGCTCAAGTGATCCTCTTACCTCAGCCTCCCAAAGTGTTTGGATTACAGGCGTGAGCCACTGCATCCAGCTAATTTTTTTTTTTTTTTTTTGAGAAAGCAGGATTTATTGAGAGGACAGAAAATCTCCCACAGTGGGAGGGTACCTGAGGGGGTTGCCTAGTTTTTTTTTTAATGGAGAAAAAAAATCCTTTTTAAAAAAAATGTCTTGATGCATGTGTTAAAAAGAAAAACAGTGAGTTCTGTGATATTGGTATTGATTTGATCCAAGGTGGTATCTAGGAACTGGCTTAGCCTCTGCTCAGTCATGACACTGTTAGCAATTTCATAGCAGGGTGGTCTAGGATTTCTTATAGCCCCCCGTGGCAGCAGAAGTTATTTGGGGGTCACTGATTAAACTGAGATTTTTGGAGAAAGAAGAGGTCAAGAGTAGGGAGCCAGCTGGCCTGATTGAACTGTGGCCCCCATCCCATTGGCTTCTATCTCTAGCAAGCTGCCTCCCTCTCTGAAACTCGGTTTCCTTGTCTGCAAAGTGCAGATGGAAACAGTTGTACTGCTTTGGGAATTCAGTGAGCTGTAAGAATAGCTCTTAGTACAGCATCTGGTTCACAGCAAGTGCTCAGCAAATGGTAATAACAGCTGAAATGACATTGTACAAGATGTTAATATTATTATGAGGGGTCGCTTGGGAGTAATCATTGTTCTTCTCTGATTCTGCTTAGGGCAAGCGAGCTCAGCTAATGCTGAACAAACTGGAAAGCTGACTGAACTTATAGCTAACCTGGCATGGGATTTTGCAGTCAAAGAAGGGTTCCGGATTTTCAAAGAGATGCCAGCCACAAAACCGCGCACCAGGTCCCACCACACATGGGCCCGTTCACAGGCCCCGCTGAGCCCCCCAGGCACAAGGAGTTACAGCTCCGTTCCAGAAGCTTCCACAACTGATGTCTCAAAGGAAGCTCTGGTCATCTCTCCAGAGGGCCTTTCCCCACCAGTCAGAGAGCTGTATCACCGACTGCAGCACTTCATGGAGCAGCATGTGTTCCCCGTGGAGCCAGAGCTGCAGGGTCACCAGGCCTCAGCTGACAGATGGAGCCCCTCCCCGCTGATAGAAGATCTTAAGGTAACTCAGCCTTTCAGTGGCAGTAGTCTCCATTGCCATGGTGAACTCTCGGCCCAAACCGGCTCATCGTGCCCAAACCAGCGGTGAAGACACAGGAGAGCTGACTTACCTTTACTTCCCTTCATCATCAGAAGGAACCAGCTCCCATTGACCCAGTTGTCGTCTTGTCAGTCTTGCTGTGTGACCGGGTCACAGGCAGATAGCCTAGGCAGAGGAATGCTGTCTCTCTGGCTTAGAAAGCCAGGACAGATGGATGATGTTACATCATCATTATTCATATTTGAGTTATGTAAATTGGAAACAGTGTGCTGTTTTAGTTAACAGATCTCTCTAGTAAATCCATAATGCTGGTCAGGTGTGGGGGCTCACACATGTAATCTTAGTACTTTGGGAGGCTGAAGCAGAAGGATTGCTTGAGGCCAGGAGTTCAAGGCCAGCTTGGGCAACAAAGCAAGACCCCCCCATCTCAAAAGACAAACACAAGACCTAGCCTGGTGAAGATTCTACTTCTAGTTATACCTGAATGGAATCATAATAATGATTTTTGATGTAGAGGGTGAAATCACAGCTCATGACTTTATCCAGAGTGTGATTACTACCCCTAATGGGGGAGGTATTTGGCTATTTACTGTGCACTTTGCAAATCCTATGAGGTAACATCATTCTCCTCCATTTAAAGGTCAGGAGACACATTTGTGTGAGGCGCACAGTAAGAAATAATAACACCTGACTTCACATCCAGCTCTCTGGGCTCAGATGCTGGGACATCGTGTCCCCCTCCTACAGGCAGATGATTAGATCTGTTTCCTCTTTCTCAGAACTTTCTCGTGTCCTCCTCCCCCTCCCATCCTTATTTATTTGTTCTGGTTCATCTGCCCTTCTTATCCTTGGTCATTGCACTCTGAGCTAAGTGGCTGGGCACAGATAATGAGACACGTCTATGTACGGCTTCTGGAAGCGCCTGACACTGAGGCCAGGCCAGTGGGGGCCCTGCCAGTGAGAAGCAGATGACGGCTCTGTCCATAACCATGACTATTCTTTGCCACCCGCTGGCTTCCGAGTCAGGCTCTTTATCTTCTCTGTGTGACCTCATGTAATCTCCACAGCAACCTGGTGAGCTGGGTGTGGTGGTCATTAGCTGGGCTTGGGCTGCCTAGTGTCCATTCCTCCGTTTGGGAGTAGCAGCACCCCATTTTTACTTAGGGGCATTTCTTCCCCTACTTTGGATGCAAAGTCTGGCAGGGCCACCAGTCCAGGTGCCAGCCGAGCGAGCCCTCCTTGGTCAGGAGGTAAGTATGTGAGTCATGCCTGGCTGGGCAGACTCTTTTCCTGGAATGAGAAAAGCGAGCAGTGTTTGCAAGGAGGAAAATAGCCAGCACTTACTCCCTCCCCAGCTGTGGGCCCCCCAGCAAGACACTGAGGATCTACCCTGCTGGGTCCTCTGAACTGCCCAGGCCCTGTCTGTTGCCAAGCCTCACACCCTAGTCTTCCTGTGCAGCCAGAGGGCTCCCGGGGCCTCCCATTCGGTTCCTTTTCCTTAGTTGATCACAGTCCGTTTCTGTGGCTGCAGCTCCACAGTCCTGACAGGTTGGCAGTCACATCCCCATTTCACAGACAGGGAAACTGACACTGGGAGGCCCAGTATCTGGTCCAGAGCCTCCCAGTCAGGCCTGGGGGCCAGGTCTGACCTAGGCAATCTAACCAGAAACCCCAGGTTAGACAGAGCCAGAGCTACAGTGAGGAATCCAGGTTCCCTGACCCAGGAATAAAGTCTTGCCTCATTAAGGAGTTTGTTCAGGGGACTGATCTCCTTATTCACCATACATTAGCTGAGGCTGCAGTCAGAGGCACCGGGCTGAGTCCTACTGGGTGTACTAAGAGATCCTTCAGTCTGCTATGCTCATTGCCTGTGTCCCTCTTTTTGGTTTGTTTTAAAGAGACAAAATCTTGCTCTGTCCTCCAAGCTGGAGTGCAGTGGTGCAACCATAGCTCACTGCAGCCTCAGACTCCTGGGCTCAAGCAATCCTACCCCCTCAGCCTCCCAAGTAGCTGGGACTACAGGCACATGTCCCCAAGCCTGGTTAAATTTTTTTGTTTTCTGTAGAGACAGGGTTTTGCTATGTTGCCTAGATTGGTCTAAAACTCCTGTCCTCAAGCAATCCTCCCGCCTCAGCCTCCCAAAGTGCTAGAATTACAGATGTGAACCCCTGCACCTGACCCACTGCATGTGTTCTGATGAGACTCATAGTTGTAATAATACTAGTGTCAACAACAGTGAAACCTGGGTGCATGGGGTTGTCAGAGACATGAAGACAAGGGAGTAAACTGACTGCCACTGGTACTATTGGGTCTTGATTGTCCCCAGGGCCTTCCGTATCTGTGCCCCTTCAGCTTTGCAGGTTCAGACCCAGCCCGATGGTACAGACTCATGTCCTTGTTTTTGGCTTTGCATCTTTGACTGGCTGCCTTCTTCTCTCCAGTCCCTGTCATTGTTTTCCACAGATCACAATAAAATTAAACCACCCTGGCCGGGCACAGTGGCTCAAGCCTATAATCCCAGCACTTTGGGAGGCCGAGGTGAGGGGATTGCCTAGCCCATGGGTTCGAGACCAGCCTGGGAAACTTGGTGAGACCTCATCTCTACAATAAATTTAAAAATTGACCAGGTGTGGTAGCTCATGCCTGTAGTTCTGGCTACCTGGAAGGCTGAGGCGGAAGGATCACCTGAGCCCAGTAGGTTGATGCTGGGGTAGCTGTGAGTGTGCTACTGCACTCCAGCCTGGGCGATGGAGTGAGACTCCAACTAAAAAAAAAAAATTAAATCACCCACTGTGTTTTCCTGACTTATTTTTCCCACAATAGGAGAAAGCCAAGGCAGAAGGACTTTGGAACCTTTTCCTACCCCTGGAGAGCGATCCCGAGAAAAAATATGGAGCTGGACTGACCAACGTGGAGTATGCACACCTGTGTGAGCTCATGGGCATGTCTCTGTGTGCTCCTGAGGTACCATCTTTAAAGTTTTCCTCAGCGGTGAAAGTATCCTGGCCTTCCATGAGACCACCCCCTCCCTCTGTCAATTGCCCTCCCATACAAATAGAAAGATGATTCAGGAGCACCAACAAGAGCTTAAACTTCTTTTTTTTTTTTGAGTTGGGGTCTCTATCACCCAGACTGGGGTACAATGGAGAGATCATGCCTCATCACAGGCTTGATCTTCTGGGCTCAGGTGATTCTTCTGCCTCAGCCTCTTGAGTGCTGGGACTACAGGCATACACAACCAGCCTGGCTAATTTTTTTTTCCTATAGAGACGAGGTCTCCATATATTGCCTGGTCTGGTCTTGAACTCCTGGGCTCAAGCAATCCTCTTGCCTCAGCCTCCCAAAGTGCTGAGATTACAGGCATGAGCCACTGCCTGACCAAGCTTAAGCTTCTTGTGTGGAGGGAGGACAGCCATGGACAGGTAGCTGGAGCCACAGCAAGAAAGCCGCTAGGATGAGGGTTGCTTGGGGGCGATGGGGGCTGTTCAAGCCTCCAGCTTTTGGCTCCAGCCTCCTTTCTCTCAGGCAGAGCGGGGTCCACGGCTGGGCCTCAGGGGCCCTGCGATACTGTGTTCACACTGTTGTAAGTCTGGTTATTTCTCGGGGAAGAGGAAGAACTTCGGTGAGGTTATCAGAGGGTCTGTGACTTAGAAGGGGGCCCACTGCACTGCTTCCAGGACGTTTGAAGCTTTATTTTATTTTTGTTTTTTGAGTTGGAGTCTCACTCTGTCACCTAGGCTGGAGTGCAGTGGCACAACCATGGCTCACCGCAGCCTTGACCTCTTGGGCTCAAGCGATCCTCCCCCTTCAGCTTCCTGAGTAGCTGGCACTACAGGCACACATCACTATGCCCTGCTGATTTTTTATTTTTTATTTTTATTTATTTATTTATTTATTGAGTTCAAGTGTTACTCTGTTGTCTAGGCACACTCTTGGCCACCCCAGCATTGACCTGCTGGGCTTCAGTGATCCTTCTGCCTCAACCTTCCAGGTAGCCAGCACTACAGGCACGCTTTACCATGCCTGGCTATTTTTTTATTTATTGTAGAGATGAGGTCTTGCCAACTTGCCCGGCCTGGTTTTGAAACCGTGGGCTCAGGCAGTCCACTCGCCTTGGCCTCCCAAAGTGCTGGTTTTATAGGCTGAGCCACTGAGTCCGGCCATTTTTAAATTTTTTTGTAGAGGTGGAGTCTCAGTATGTTGCCTGGGCTGATCTTGAACTCCTGGGCTCAAGCGATCCTCCTGTCTTAGCCTCCGGAAGCGTTGGGCTTACAGGCATGAGGCACCACTCCCGGCCTATTTGACGTTGTAAATGTGGGCATGAGAGGCACCGCTGTGCTGTTTCTCTCTCAGATATTCAACTGCTCGGCCCCTGACACGGGGAACATGGAGCTGCTGGTACGCTATGGCACGGAGAAGCAGAAAGCCCGCTGGCTGCGTCCTTTGCTAGAGGGCAAGATCCGCTCCTGCTTTGCTATGACCGAGCCCCAGGTACCTCGCATGAGCCACCGTGTACCCGGCCCCATCGGGTCTCTGCCCGCAGGGAACGTGGAACATCTGCCAGCAGCTCTAACTGGGATGTGCTCCCGTTCAGGTCGCCTCGTCAGATGCCACCAATATTGAGGCTTCCATCCGAGAGGAGGATGGCTTCTATGTCATCAATGGCCACAAGTGGTGGATCACAGGTACCTGGCCTGAGATGTGCTGCTCAGGGCCACGTCGGGGTGTGTCCTTATGGGCGCCTCTCAGTGCCTGGGAGGGGCAGCTGGGCTGCGGTTGACACAGGAGATTCTCTCTTGGTGCCTTCAGAGAGGCACAAACCCCAGGAGAACAGGAGTGTAACTGCACTGAATGTACTATTCTCAGGAGTGCTGCTTCCCAGGTGGGGAGGGGCATCCCCAGATGCCCACATGCAGACGACATCCTCTGTACATGTGACTCTAGAAATCTCTTCACACTGCACCCTCTTTGTCCATCTGGGGGAACTCCCTTTGGAAAGGCGAGACCTCACTCTTCAGTGGCTTCCCCTGGCTCCTAGACCAGATGTATTACATCCTAAGGGCTAACGACAGTGCTGCTGTTTATGGGGCAACACCTTTCAGGATCCCCCATAAGTCCGTGGTGGACCTTATCTCATACCTCCCCAGCTGGTGGGTGTTACCACCCCATCCTACAGAGGAGGAAACCAGCACTCGGCCTTAAGTGACTTGGCCCCTGCTGGCAAGTAGGGAGCCCAAGTTAAAGACTTGCTTGGTTCCATGGCCCCGGCCCCAAGCCATCATGTTTACACCACCTGTGGGGACAGATCATGACAGGCGGGCAGGGATGAATTGTGTTTTCAATTCTCTTTAAAAAAAAAAATGCTCTTTAAAAAAAACTTACTCTTATGATGCTAGCTCCATTCCTCACTGGGAGAAAACCAATTTGCTCTCATTTCTGCTGCTCCCAGACCAGGTCTGCATGTGTGCGGATGGTGGATGGCCCAGTGCAAGGTGGTGGGGTCTCTCTCTCCTTCCTGGCAGGCATCCTGGACCCTCGCTGTCAGCTCTGCATGTTTATGGGAAAGACAGACCCGCTTGCCCCACGCCACCAGCAGCAGTCCGTGCTCTTGGTCCCCATGGACACCCCAGGCATAAACATCATCCGGCCTCTGACAGTGTTTGGGCTGGAAGATGCACCAGGTTAAGCCTCTGGGTGGGTTGCCCCGGGGGTGGGTGTGGGTCTGGGCCTGGACCCCGAGAAACAGCTCTGGGCAGCCCTTGTTCTCGTTCGGGACTTGCCATATCCCATGTCGAAGGTATGTGACATTTGGGGGCCACAGAGTATCAGCCACATAGGCAGGTTTCAGACAGGGGTTGATGCATTTTTTTCCTCTTCTAAACTTAGAAATAAGCAGGAGTCTGGTACACAAGGAGGCCACACAGGGCCTCCCAAGAGGGAGAGGCAGGAGGCGGGAAGTGGATGCCAGGCCTTCACTCCTGGGCCCAGTGTAGACACCTGACCTCCGGGCCACAGCCCTGGCTAGTCTTCTCCCCGAGCTTCTCTGCTAACAACGTTCACATTTTTATTTTCAGTGTTTCCATAGTGTCATCACATTGTCACCCACTACTGGGAACATCCGCCAAAGGTTGCATTGTTATGTTTTTGTAAAAGGAATGACAGACTATCCATTTGCCTCTGTCAATCAGCGATTTGTTATCTGTCTTCAGCAGGCCCCTCCTGCCCTCCCTTCCCTGTAGCCATGTCCCGGTCAGAAGGGAACTACAGGGCAGGAACACTGCCAGCCACACCCGACCTGAGGCAAGGAGTAAGCATGGCCAAGGAAGCAGGGGTGGCAGGTGGCTCACGGTGGTTGTCTGGGTCTTTCAGGTGGCCATGGTGAAGTCCTATTTGAGCATGTGCGAGTGCCCAAGGAGAACATGGTTCTGGGCCCTGGCCGAGGCTTCGAGATCGCCCAGGGCAGACTGGGTCCTGGCAGAATCCACCATTGCATGAGGCTGATTGGGTTCTCGGAGAGGGCCCTGGCGCTCATGAAGGCCCGCGTGAGTGCCTCCCTCTGCTCCTCGTGCTGACCCCAAGCACCACCCCTGCCTGGCTGCGGACCTCGACCTCAACCCCTGCCTGTTTGTGAGCACAGGCCTAGTGGGTGACGCCCTTGCCAAGAAGTTGCAAGCCCGTCTTTGCTTTGCTTCTGCTACCTTGCTGCAGTTTGGATTTCGAGCAGAATAAGCCCCGCTCTGTCGCAGTGACTGGAAGGGAAAGGCCAGACTGGCAGCAGAGGGCAAAGTTCCAAAGATCACGGCTCCTGAGAGCCCTTTGTGCTCCTGGCATGTCAAAAAAGAGAGAACCCGCGTTGCTTGTTTTTGTGTCTGGGGTTCCGGTGTCTGGCCCCGTCCTCCCTCCTCTCCCAGCACGTCCAGAAAACCTTATTCTGCTGTGACCCCCTCACAGGTTGGAGGCCCATGTAAAAGAGGGCTACTGCCGGGACAGGAATTCAGATTGGAGGGATCGAGTTCACAAAGGGGAGGCAAATGCTGAGACCAAGGCCACTGTCTCACGAGAAATGCCATAGAACGGAAGTGGAGGTCGGAGATGCGTTTTGATTACTGAGCAAGCTGGTTTCCACCCCTTTGAATTGAGACAGCTGGCTCTTTTCCTTTGAGAAGAACATGCTCCTCCAGGGAATGCAGGTCCGTGCACTGCACTTCAGCCCCTGCAGCATTAAAACCGCCTTTGGCACGGGACTGAATGAGTCAGAAAACTGTAGGAAGCACATCTTGTCAAGAGGGCACCCCTGCTTGGAGCTTGGTTGCAAAGGAATAACTAGGATTCCTGGGAGGTTCACCACAGTGCTGAGTCTAACAGCAAAATGCTGGTGACACCCCATAATGCTGACAGTGGGTGACTGGTCAGATAAGTCATGAGATGGGATGTGGCGAGACCTGCGACAGTGCTGTGGACATCTTCTTAACAGGAGAGCTGGTCCCTGTGTGCACTGAAATCCTAAAAAGCAGGCTATATTTCATTAGCTTTAATGCAAAATAATGGTAAATATTTAAAAATTTTTTTAAAAGCAGGCTACAAAGCAATATATAGACTGGCTCCCATTTTTTGGGAAAAATGTATACACACACACACACACACACACAAACACACATATATACACACACACACACAAACAAACACACAAGGAGTCTAGAAGGATACCCCAAATATTAACTATGAGTGACTATGTGGTGGGATACTAGATATTTTCTTTTTTTAATCTGAAAATTGATAGTTTTTCTGCCATGAGACATGTTATTTGTATAAAAATTTTTAAAGGAAAAATAAAACAAGAACCAAAAAGAAAACTTAGAACGTTTTCTGATGCCTCTTGGCTTTCAGAGTTTAAAATCCCGGCTGCAGATGAAGGGCTTGGCTCCCCACTGCTGGGCTGGAGGCAGGGCCGCAGCCAGCAGAGGGCGCTCCACCTGCACCCGAGAGGCACCCACAGTCACTCCCCAACAGCCAGGGGAGCTCGGGCCAGATACTGGCTCAGATTTGCAAGGACTGTTCCTGCCTGGCAGCCAGGCCTGCCCAGAGGTGGCCGAAGTGCCAGAATCAAGGTTTCCTGGAAGTCACCCGTGTAGCCACCACATGGCTAGCTCACCATGTACGTGGAGAGTCAGGCCTTCTTCCTGGAAGTTGCCTGTGGCCGCAGAGCTGGCAGATTGACAGGTCAGCTCAGCTGGTGGTCCTGCCTTCTCTGTCCTCTCCTGCCCTGTCCCATCTGTGCATCACCTACCTCTGCAGGTCACCAGCCACCCTGCCTCTTGCAGCCACCCCCAGCCCAGCGTGTCCTCAGTGCCATGTCTCTGTGTCAACAGGTGAAGTCCCGTGTGGCCTTTGGGAAGCCCCTGGTGGAGCAGGGCACAGTCCTGGCGGACATTGCTCAGTCGCGCGTGGAGATTGAGCAGGCGCGGCTGCTGGTGCTGAAAGCTGCCCACCTCATGGATGTGGTGGGAAATAAGGTGGGGCGGAGGGCGCCACCTTACATGGTGAAATAAGGTGGGAAACAAGATGGTGATGGAGAGTTTTCCTCCTCACTTGGCAAGCCATGAAGAAAGCGCCTGGCTTCTTGACATTAAAAACATTATTTCAAGCCGGGCTCGGTGGCTCAGCCTGTAATCCCGCGCTTTGGGAGGCTGAGGTGAGTGGATTGCCTGAGCCCGCAGGCTCGAGACCCGCCTGGGCAACTTGGCGAGACCTCATCTCTACAATAAATCAAAAAATCAGCC
>CAUYQG010070146.1:0-10592 GCA_963574415.1 Tarsius wallacei | reverse complement strand
CGCCCGGCTAATTTTTTTGATTTATTGTAGAGATGAGGTTTCGCCTGCCCAGGCGGGTCTCAAACCCGCGGGCTCAGGCAATCCACTCACCTCAGCCTCCCAAGGTGCGGGATTACAGGCTGAGCCACCGAGCCCGGCTTCAAGGGTCTTTATTTTTGACTGTGTGTCTGAGGCTCATGACACGATCGGTGTTAGTAACTATGGAGACCGCTGTAATTTATTTACCACCGAGGAGGCTTAGCGCTGACAGAATCAGTACAGGCTTCCTCATGCCAACGGTGTGTTTGCCTATCTTTTACGAAGGGAATCTGAGGAAGAAAGATGAATTAAGGCAACTGAGGAATCTGAGGAAACACTTTAAATGGAAGTACATGAGAGCAAAAGGGAGACAGGGCGAGGAAGAGCGTGGAGATGGATGCTCCTTCTCACCCTGAGTCTCTGCTCACACGGTTGTCTCTTTTTGGATGCACTCCCCATCCAGAGTGGGGACCTTCTAGCTTACCCACCTCCCCAGCCCAAAGCCCTCCCTTTTTTTTCTTTTTTGAGACAGAGTCTCACTCTATCACCTGGGCTGGAGTGCAGTGGTGCAATCCTGGCTGACTGCATCCTTGACTTCCTCAGTTCAGGTGATCCTTCCACCTTAGCCTCCTGGGTAGCTGGCACATGCTACCACACCCAGCTAATTTTTGTATTTTCTGTAGAGGTGAGTTCTCTCTGTGTTGTCCAGGGTGGTCTCGAACTGCTGGTCTCAAGCAATCCTCCTGCCTTGGCCTTCCACAGTGCTAGGATTACAGGTGTGAGCCACCACTCCTGGCCCCAAAGCCCACCTTCTACACAGAGCCTTACCGATGAAAATAACTGACACTTATGCCTTCCTTTTCTACCAATGCCAGTGTCTGTACCATGCTATTTGCAGTGGACCATCTTGGGCTGGACATGGACCATAGAGATCTGGCTTCTGTTCCTCTCTCTATGCCTATAGCCCACCTAGAAAAAGGGGTACCTTTCGGATCTCAGGAAAATCAGATGGACCCAGTAGTGACCCTGATGATCCCCAAGTTCTACCCTTGTGTTTATCACGTCTCCCAGTGCATTCATATAGGGCAGGGGATCCATCAGATCTACTCCTTCATTCCCCACAGAGACTTTCCTCTGACTAACGCCCTTATGCTTGGCTGGAAAAGGGACGAGGAGTGGCAGGAGGCCTTTTCTTGGGAGCGAGACACAGAGAGGGTGGTCTACAAAGCAGAGAGATGGGGAAAGTCCTGGGGGAGATGGCGGAAGCAAGAGAGTTGGCCAATGCTGAGGCCACTGACTGACCCTGCTGTAGCTGGGACTCCAAGAGTGGATTGGTTTCCATGCACTTGTGGCTCCTGGTCTTTAGTCCTGTTCAAGGGTCTCGAACACTTGGAAGAAGCTCTCCTCCAGGGAAGTGCTGGGCGTGTAGGGGCTGTGTCAGCGTGTCTGTGTCCTGCTGGTGGTCAGGGCTGGGCTGGGGTCTGAGTGATCAGGGTGGGCTCAGTGTGGATTTGGAATTAAAAGAGGAAAGTGAGAGTGGGCTTTGGGGGGGTGACCTGACAAATTTTACTGGATCCTATGGGGAAAACTCTGAGAAAACCCTTCTCATCCCAATCGACACTTCTCTTCACTTTCCAAAGGGAGGTTGCCTTTGTTATCACCCAGGCACAGCCTCATCTTCTGCAAATTATGCCTTCCAGTGGGGCAAGCTGGGCCCTGGACTGCCTCGCATAGAATTTCTCTTATTTCAGAGTCTATGTCAATGTTGCACATGACTTAAGAAGAAATCACGGGCTGACTCATGGTTTCCTCCCTGAAACTTCCCCTCCCTCAAACCCCAAACCAAAAATGCCAGTGACTGACCGCCCTTGAGGAAGCTGCTAGAGGGGTAGCTGCGAGCAGCCAAAGACCAGCTGCAGAAAGAAAAAAGAAAACAAAACTCATCAAAAGTATGGAAGTGGAAGAGTTTTTTGTTTTGTTTTTTGGAAGTAAGAGAACTGGATCCATTTGCGATAGGCAAGACTTACCAGCTGGGATGGGTCTCGGATGATCAGAGGAAGCTGGGAGGGCTGCCAATGGCACAGTTCTTGAACCCTCTCACCCACTGACAGGAGTGCAGACCTCATTATCTGATGATGCCTTTCACATTTGGGTAGAAGGAACGCAAAATCACGGCATGATGCAGCATAAGCAGATGAGATTTTCACTGAACATTAAAAAAACAAACAAACAAATCCAAAAGCACAGCATAAAACATCTGTCTCCTGAAATAGATCCTTTTTGTGTAAATATGCTTTGATATCCATAATCAACAAAAATAAAGATCCCTTGAAGTATGTTATGAAACTGTCTCATGTCTACTTGTTAGCCATGACCCAAGCTTCTGGTATGTGGTGTTGGCTGGCAAAGGGGTTCTTTCAAGTTAGCATCTTTCTTCCTTGTAGATCTAGAAAAAGTACACCTCTGGGACCTTGGACAAGGCACTCAATGTGTCCAAACTGCGGTTAACACATCTGTGAAATGGATGCTATTATGAAACCATTTGAAGCAGGGTGTTGTGGCTCATGTCTATAATTCCAGCATTTGGGAGGCAGACACAGGAAGATTGCTTGAGTCTAGGGATTTGAGAAAAGACTGGGTGACCTAGTGAGACCTTGTCTCTGCAAAAAATGAAAAAAATTAGCTGAACTTGATGGTGCTTGTCTGTAGTTCCAACTATTTGGGAGACTGAGGTGGGAGGATTGCCTAAACCTGGGAGGTTAAAGGTGCAATGAATGAGCTGTGACTGTGCCACTGCACTTCACCCTGGGGGGCAGGCTGAGACCATGGCTCAAAAGAAAAAACGATCTGATTTTTTACAAATTGACTTCTTTCTCCCAAATAAGCATTAAAGAGACACTTCTCAAAAGAAGTTTTATGAGCAGCCAGCAGACACATGAAAAAGTGCTCAGCCTCACTCATCATCAGAGAAATGCAAGTCAAAACTTCATTGAGATACCACTAACCCTGTAAGAATGACCATCATTACTAAAACAAACAAAAACAGATGCTGGCGAGGATGCGGAGAAAAAGGAACACTTTTACACGCTGGTGGTGCAACCTCTTTGGAAGACAGTGTGGCAATTTCTGAAAGAACTAGAAATTGACCTTCAATATGATCCAGCAATTCTCCTATTAGGAATATACCTGGAGGAACTCAAATCATTCTACAAAAAATATACCTGCACACGTATGTTTGCTGCGGCTCTATTAACAATTGCAAAAACATGGAACCAACCATGCTGTCCATCGAAGCTGGACTGGATTAAAAAAAAAGTGGTACATAGACACAATGGAATATTATGCAGCCATAAAGGAGGACAAACATATGGACTTTGCAGCAACTTGGATGGATTTGGAGTCGATCATACCCAGTGATCTATCACAGAAACAAAGAACAGAGTACCATATGTTCTCACTTATAAGTGGACCTTGAACAATTATCATAATACTATAAGAAAGGGATTGGCAGTAGTGGGAAACTGCCAGGGGAGGGGGGTGGGATTGGCAGTTGAGGGAAACTGCTGGGGGGGGGCACACCTCATCAACAAGCGTACCTGCATAATCAACATTTGTATACCTAACCCTGATTTATACCCCACATCTTTAAAATTTAAAAAAAAGCATTAAAGAATTTGTATTTGTTTACTATGCCTCCCACACAATTAAATGTATACCTATCTTGGATGGAGGGAAACGTATCACCACCACCCCAGATTTTGGAAAGCAAATATAATTACATGCTAATTTAGGGGGAAAAAGAAAAACTTAATACTGCTCTATAGTTAAAAAAATTTTTTTTTTGAGTTGGGGTCTCACTCTGTCACCCAGGTTGAAGTACAGTGAAGGGATCACGGCTCATTATACACAGTCTCAGCCTCCTGGGCTCAGGTGATCCTTCTATCCCAGCCTCCCGAATACCTGGAACCACAGGTATGAGCCACCGTGTCTGGCCTGGTGTAATTTATACTACATGAATTTCCAAGGAAAATTAGGCCAACGATTGTTTTATGCACATGCTCAACTAGATGACTTGAAAGTGGAGTTGAAACATTTCATGGTCTCAGAGATTTCTAAGGATCTCAGGCCTTCCTGTTTTAGGTCAAACCCCCAAGACAAATACTCGAAATACTTCTAAAATGATAATCCACACTCTCTTGAGAGGAGTCAAAGTTTATAAAATATAAAAGCAAGCCAGAAGACTGTGAAGTGTCTGCACCTCATGTGGTGTTCTCTGTGGCTTCTGTTGAGAGGCACAAGAGAGGGTCCACATGGAACGTATGCTGGATTCTGCTGCAGAAGACAAGAGAGCAAACGGGATGGATGAGGCACATGGGCAACGCTGAGTACACACAGAAATCAAGCCAGCATCTGTGAGGTATCGAGAAGACTCCCAGGATGGTAAGCTTAGATAACGAGTAAGAAAATAGCTTCTAGTGATACATGCAGAATTCATAAGACATGTTGAATATGGATAAGTCAGTAATCTGTGAAACATATTAAAGACAGATGGGATAAAGGAGCCATTTTATGGAAAACAATAACAACAACAAAGAACGTTACTTGTAGATAGAGAGCCATGGAGAGGTCAGGTCCTGATTGTGCCACCTCTGGGCTGACAGTTGTGTTGTTCTTAAATTGGCCATCCTGTGGCAACACCCATTCTGGTCCCATATGTCCTCTGTCCAAGAAATTCACAGGAAACCCAGAGTTGCTCACAGGTGAATTGGGAAGCCAAAGCTGTGGCCAGGCCTGCTTGTGCCTGCATCTCTCTGTAAGAGCAAGTGTGTGCCATTGGCCCGGCCACCTCATCTCTGGGGTCCTCTTGCTGCAAACTCGTCACCTTGTCTTGGGTCCTGATAACCACACATCAGTGGGATGACCAACACGGCAAAGACAGGAGTCATGTGCTCTGCTTCTCCCAGGACTCAGGTATGGTGGTCCCTCACCCATTGCACTCTACCCTCAGTACGTCTGCCTTTCCCGGGACTGTACGGTGGTCCTTCCTTCTGTTGCAGTCTACCCTAGGTGTGTTCACGTACTCATCCCTTTCCTTTTGCTTTTCTTTTTTTGTGTGTGTTGGAGTCTTACTCCGTCACCCAGGCTTGAGTGCAGCAGCACGCTCACAGCCACCCCAGTGTTGACCTTCTGGGCTCCGGCGATCCTTCCACCTCAGCATTCCAAGTAGCTGGAACTACAGGTACATGCTACTATGCCTGGCTAATTTTTTTTTTTTTTTGATTTATTGTAGAGATGAGGTCTGGCCAAGTTGCCCAGGCAGTTCTCAAACCTGAGGGCTCAGGCAATCCCCTTGTCTTAGCCTCCCCAAGTGCTGGAATTATAGGCTTGAGCCACCACGCCCAGCCTCCTTTTGCTTTTCATGGTATATTTTACATTTTATTTCATTTTAATTTTTTGGTAGAGATAGCATCTTGCTGTGTTGCCCAGGCTGATCTTAAACTCCTGGCCTCAAGTGATCCTTCTGCTTTGGCCTCCAAAAGTGCTGAGGTTACAGACATGAGCCACCCTGACTGACACTTGGTGTATTTCAGGTTGATTTACTAAGACATGCAATTTGAGCATACACAGTTTTGAGGCTTTGCACCTTTTTATCAAGGTAAGTTCCCACACAACATCCACATAGATACTTTCCATTTGTGTCTTTTCACAAGTATCGTCTGTTTCCCTGGATAAAACAACAGTGGTAGATTCCTTCCCTCCATCAGGAGACCTCGGAAAGAGCTGTGTCAGCAGAGTTTGGAATGGAGACAAAACTAATTTTGGATCACTTTAGTGTGTGTTGAAAAAGAAAGCAATCAAAAAAATGTGTTGTATCACATCCTGAATTTGGGCTCAGGCCCTCTGCCAGGTAGTCAGTGAACATTTTTTTATGAATCTGATTTTTTTTTTCTATTAGGAAAATTACTAAACCTCTCATTCAACCAGAACAGCACAAGAGGAACAGTATGGGCTCTTCATCGTTCATTCAGAGCATGTTTGGGAGGAAGTACAATGGTTTGTAAAATAGGTCCACATATAATGCATGATGTTACTAACTCTGGGTGACTTAGTGGCTCACACTGAGTGAGCTTCACAATATATTATTTATGCCTTTCGTGTTTTTTCTAGGGTAACATATGTCCCCCTCTGATCACAGTATTTGATTGCTCATTTACTGTGTTTTAACCACAAACTCTGTGTCACTCATAGTCACGTGGCTCTAAATGAAATATAGATTATAAAGGAACACACTTCCCATTTGTTTATAAAATGACTTCCAGCTGGTCTTAAAAGTGTCAACAATTCCCTCTGGATGCAAGTGTTTATCTGCTAATGCTTATCACTTGGGATTTTTCCTGCTCAGTTTCAAAAGTGGGAACTTGGAGAGCAAAGTCAATGTTTTAGGAGATTAATACAGTTTGTGCTGTGTGACTACATTTTGGTCAACAATGACCCACATATATGATGGTGGTCCCATAAGATCATAATATCGTATATGACTCTACCTTTTCTGTGTTTAGAGATGTTTAGATACACAACTACTTGCTACTGTGTTACAATCGCCTACAGTGTTCTCCGTATAGCAACACACTCTACAGGTCTATAGCCTAGGAGCAGCAGGCTAGACCATCTACCCTAGGTGTGTAGTAGGCTGTAGCATCCAGATTTGTGTAAGTGCACTCTATGATGTTTGCAGAACAACCAAATCATCTAATGATTCATTTCTCAGAATGTGTTCCCATTGTTAAGCAATACATGACTGTATTTGAGAAACATAAAATTGAATGAAATAAATATCGCATTTCTGTAAGAAGACAGTTTTAAGCACTATACAAGGGGAGACCCCAAATAAAAACAGAATTTATTTATAAAAAATTGTGTATTTGTTCTTACGTGTTTAAACTTCAGTCACCTTCAAAGTACTCTCTGTTTGATGCAATACTTGAAACACTTTTTCCACTGCTCTAATCAGTTTTTTAACTCGTCCATTTTGATATCTTTTAGTATTTCTGCCATTTTTTGTTTCACCTCTTTCACATCAGCAAAACGTTTCCCTTTGAGGACTTTTTTCATTAGAGGAAACAAACAAACAAACAAACAAAAAGTCACTTGGAGTGAGATCGAGTGAATGGGGAGGGTGGGGCATGGGAGTCATGCTATTTTGTGTCAAAAATTGCTAAATACTCAATATGGTGTGGGTAAGTGCATGGGTAAGTCCTGGTGGAAGAACCAGTCCCTGTTTGCCACAACTTGGGACATTTCTTCCACAAATCATGATGCAACCTTCTCAAAACTTCCAGATAAAAAACTTCAGTTGACCTTTTGATCTGGAGGAATTAATTCTGAGTATATACTACAAGGGGTCCACCCTCCAAAAAATAATTCCGGTTTTTTTTTAAAATTCTTCCCTGGTACAGTGAAATTATGTCTTGCTACCCCATTCCCATCCCAAAACAAATAAACACAAAACTACAACACTTTCTTTTTTTTTTTTTTTGAGTTGGAGTCTCACTCTGTTGCCCAGACTGGAGTGCAGTGCCACGCTCTCGGCTACCGCAGCCTCAACCTGTTGGGCTCCTGAGATCCTTCCGCCTCAGCCTTCCACTATAACACTTTCAATGTGTCAGGAAATACAAGACTTGGTCCTTCTGTGATCAGGAATAAGGTTGTGTGCTCAGAATGGTAAAGTATGGGTGTGTGCAACCAAGTCCAAAGTGACACATGCATTCCTTCAGAGGACCTTATGTTGCTGGGTGGAACCTTTGTGGGAAATTGTTTGGCAAAGAGAAAAGGACCTGCCAAGATCCCTAGGTACCTTCAGCCCACTACAGAAACCCCTCGTCAGTGGCTCTGAATGTCTTTCATGTTGTTGCAGGTACCTGGCCATGGAGATGGTTTCTTGGAGACCTGCCAATAGGAAAGGAGCTAGGGATTCCTCACTTCCAGGCAGCTTTAAGGAATAGGGAGATCCCTGAATTTATAGGTGAGATAATCATTTTTCTTCCTGTTTCACAACCTTGTCTTCTTGGCTGTGGTGCTCAGTTTATAACAGTTACAGAGTTATTTCAGGTACTCCAACTTTGGATTTCTTTTTCTTTTTTTTTTTTTTTGAGTCAGAGTCTCACTCTGTTGCCCAGACTGGAGTGCAGTGGCACGCTCCCAGTCACCGCAGCTTCGACCTGCAGGGCTCAGGCGTCCTCCTGCCTCAGCCTTCCAAGTAGCTGGAACTACAGGCGCCAGCTACACGCCTGGCTGACTTTTGATTGATTGTAGAGACGAGGTCTTGCCAAGTTGCCCGGGTGGGTCTCGAATCCATGGGCTCAGGCAATCCACTCGCCTCGGCCTCCCAAAGTGCTGGGATTACAGGCTGAACCACCGAGCCCGGCCCAACTTTGGATTTCAACAAGATAAATGGTGATATCCACCAGAGACACAGTGAAGAAACCACCCTTAACATGAGAAACCATCAAGATTTAAAGTAATAAAGTCCAGAGAAATGCTCCATGCCATAATTTGGCTTCTAAAAGTCCTTTGACTTTGATGTGTCGATCAATCACAGGCCTATTTTTGCTTCATTTCAGCTGTCTTTGGCTCAAATGGGTGGAGTTAAGTTTTTTGGATAGCTGCAGATTGTTTCTCCTGTTTTCTATTAATGGACAAAGGAGCAAGATTTTTGTTAGAAAAACTTGCTGAAAAGAATGGAGTGATCACCCAGAGCCACCAGTTCCTTAGCAATAATCTTCCAACTGAAATCACTGTTGCCTTGGTGAGCTACAAATTAGGGTAACATTTCTCAGGCAGGGCTCATCAGAACTAGGGTTGCTTAAACTGCTAATATGTTTGTTCCGTTTTGTTTTGTTTCAACCATTGTGTATGGTCAAAGAAAGGGATGAAAAGTCCTGGGTTAAACAGATTTCAAATAATTTCTTTCTTTCTTTTCTTCTTTCTTTCTTTCCTTTTTTCTTTCCTTCTTTCTTTCCTTCTTTCTGTCTTTCCTTTCCTTTTCTTTCCTTTCCTTTCCTTTCCTTTCCTTTTCCTTTCCTTTCCTTTCTTTCTTTCTTTCTTTCTTTCTTTCTTTCTTTCTTTCTTTCTTTCTTTCTTTCTTTCTTTCGAGTCAGAGTCTCACTCTGTCACCTAGGCTGAAGTGCAAGTTGATCACGGCTCACCACAGCTTTGAATTTCTGCTCAGTCTCCCAAGTAGTTGGGACTACAGGCTTGTGCCACCACACCCAGCTAATTTATTTTTATTTTTTTTTAGAGCTAAGGTCTTGCTATGTTGCCCAGGTGGTCTTGAACTCCTGGGCTCAAATGATTCTCCCGCCTCAACCTCTAAAGTGCTGGGGTTATAGGTGTGAACCTTGGTGCCCGGCCGGGACTTTCTTTTTTGCAGGACATTTCAAATTATATAATGTTCTAATATACATTGCATGCTTTGGGATGAATGGTTTGTAGAAAACAGTTTGTGAGACATTGAACATTGGAGAGAATGTGTGGAGAGGTGGCCCACACTAGGGCATCAGTTGACTCCTTGATGGCTGGTGGTTAAGCAATGACATTGGATGGCCCCATGTGTGACCCTGGTACAGGTGTCAAGAAGGCAGGAAAAGAATTGGAGATAAAGCTGGAAAACACAGAGGAATATACAGAAGATGATTAAAATTCCTGTTTTATACCACCCAGAAATAACTATTTTTGACCTGCAATGTGATTCATTCTTGTCTTTTTACTTTGTCTATATAAATGTATGTATATGTCACATTTGACTTCTGCAATTACCAGAGACACTCAAAGTGGTTACCATCAGCTTCCAGACACTTCCGATTATGGTAAACATCTCTTAAACTGTATTACATTTTTTGGCACCCCCAGTATGTGTGTGTATATAGGCTGGAGTGCAGTGGCATGATCACAGCTCACCGCATGCAGCCTTGACCTCCAGGGTTCATTCAGGTGATCCTTCTGCCTCAGCCTCCCTAATAGCTGGGACTACAGGTGTGAGCCACCATGCCTGGCTAATTTTTAAAAATGTTTAAAAATAGAGATAAGGTTTCAGTATGTTGCCCAGGCTGCATATTTTTTTATCTCTTGAAATTTTTGACTTTTAAAACATTAATCCAGGAAAGAAAGTCTTCCTCTGACTCTGGATGAAAACTTGGGCAGTGCCATAACTTTTCTGATGACAAAGTCATTTCATGTCTCATGATCTCCACTCAGAAATTAAAATGTCCAGTCTGAAAAAATCAGCTGCATTTTAATCTTTTTTTTTTTTGAGTTGGCGTCTCACTCCATCGCCCAGACTGGAGTGCAGTGGCCACTTCCGGCCACCGCAGCCTCGACCTGCTGGGCTCCGGCAATCCTTCCACCTCAGCCTTCCGAGTAGCCGGAACTACAGATGTGCGCTACCACGCCCGGCTGATTTTTTGATTTATTGTAGAGATGAGGTTTCGCCTGCCCAGGCGGGTCTCGAACCCGCGGGCTCAGGCAATCCACTCACCTCAGCCTCCCAAGGCGCGGGATTACAGGCTGAGCCACCG
>CAUYQG010070144.1:0-32943 GCA_963574415.1 Tarsius wallacei | reverse complement strand
AACTTAGCGAGACCTCATCTCTACAATAAATCAAAAACCAGCCGGGCGTGGTAGCGCGTGCCTGTAGTTCCAGCTACTTGGAAGGCTGAGGCGGAAGGATCGCTGGAGCCCAGCAGGTTGAGGCTGCGGTGGCCGGGAGCGGCCACTGCACTCCAGTCTGGGCACCAGAGTGAGACTCCAACTCAAAAAAATAAAAATAAAAATAACCATTGTTTCATTAGTGAATATTTTAAATTACTGATACTTGGATTACACACCCACACAATGACATAATTACATCATTCTTTTTGTAAAGTATATTACTGAAAGTTAGGCCAGATGATCTTTTTTATTTATCTATTTTTAATAAGATTTAAACATAGTTAAGGAAGACTTTTTTGAGCTCTTATATCTTATATGCTGACCTCATTTATCTGTTAATCACCAATATAAAGTTAACAGTGAGACTTTCATTTTTTAACACATAATGTCTTGCTCATATATGGATTTAGAATTTATTCTGTATAATGTCTCTCCGTAACAGTGTATTTGTGTGTACACATCCAATGTCTGTAAGGAGGATGTTCATTTTTTCATATTGCTGACATTTAATATTCATTACTTATTAGTTGGAAGCATCAGTAATGGTTACTAAACTCATATTTTATAAATGGTTACTGTTAAATATAGCATAAATATATCATCTACAAATTCAAATAAATTCCAGCTTTCAGGAATATTTTGGACTTGTAAACACATAAACATCACATATGAAATATATGTAAACACATAATGTAATTTACCCTTGTTTTCCTCAGACTCCTTTTTGTAGGATTTTTTTTCTATCTTCTAAAATGTAGAGCTTCACTAATATGATGGTAGACTCACTAATACAGTCACTCACTGCATAATGACAAAGATACACTCTGAAAATGCATTTTAGGTGATTTCATTATTGTGTAAATATCATAATGTGTACTTACATGAATCTAGATAATACAGCCTGCCTCACATCTAGACTTTATGGTCTAGTCTGTTACTCCTAGGCTACAAACCTTTTACTACAAGCATGTTACGCACTGAATACTGTAAGCAATTGTAACCCACTAATGGTATCTGCATATCCAAACATATCTAAACATTGAAGAGGTACAGCAAAAATAGGATGTTATCATCTTATGGGACCACCTTTGTGGTCCACATATTAGACCACCTTTGTGGAACCACATTTTGGTCCATCACTGACTGAAACATCATTGTGCAGTCCATGACTATATTAGGGCAATTTATCAATCATTCCTCTGCCTTCCAAAGGATCTGAAATAGAATCATACCCTCTACACAAATCACTAATGTAGAAAGGCAATGAAATTTTAACTATCTATGAAAGAAAATGACTTATTACCAGTATTTCATGTAGATCAGAACAGAGCTGGTTAAGTGCCTATAGCTGATTTAAGGAGAGACCATAAAATCATGAAAAAGTTTTAATAATGTATTCTCATAGATTATGTTAAGAATCATGAGGAGTGGCTGGGTAATAGAATTAAACTAAGCTAATTACATAATCAAGTGACCTGGTCCATTTATATTTACTCAAGATAGCTAGCTAGAGATTTCCCAGCTATGTCATACTTAATATTCATCAATAAAATGATTTACTTCTTTTTTTTTTTTTTACTTCCTTAAAAAAAAGAATTTATTAAGTATATAAGAAAAAAAGAATATTGTGAAGTTATAGGTCTTGGAATTTTTTCTTGATGTTTTTAATATGAAAACTATTCTAGAATTCATAGAGTAGCTGGATTTATCTTTTTTGGTATTTTAATCATTGGCATTTTTTTCCTACTGCATGTATATTTTTAAGAAAAATTATATTTTAAGGTAAATTGGATATTATATTCTATGCAAATCACCATTTAGTAAATTCATTCTTTTTTGGTGTACAGTTCTGCAAGTTTTGACAAATAGGTATGGTTGAGTAACACTATATTCAAGATGTTATGTTTAATTACCTTCAAAAGAATTCACTTATGTCCCCATGTAGACAATCCTCCCCCTAACCCCAACTGCCGGCAATGTTTAATCAGTAATCTGTTCCTATCATTTTACCTATTTCAGAGTGTGGCATGCATGAAATAAAGCATTATGAAGACATTTGTCTGGCTCCTTTTAACAAACGTAATGTATTTTAAATTGATCCGTGTTGTTACATGTATCATCAGTTTATTTCTTTAAATTACTGAACAATAGTTCACCGTGCAGATGTATTGCAGTTTGTTTATTTCAAACATCAATTAAAGGACATATATAGATACTTTTCAGTTTTTGGTAAGTATACATCAAACTTCTCTAAACTTTTATGTATTTTTGTGTAAATATAAGCATTCATTGTTTTGGATAAATATTTCAGATTAGAATTGTTAGTCATGTGGTCACTGTAAGTTTAACTGTATAAGAAACTGCCAAACTGTTTTCCAAGTAGCTATGACATTTTCCATTCCAAACCATCAGTGTATGAACATTCCAGTTTCTCCAAAACTTTGTCAGTACTTCATGTTGCCAGTTTTTTTTCCCTGTTTATTTTTTTAAATGACCATTTTAAATAAGTTTGTAGATAATCTTATTGTGGTATGAATTATTAATTATGTTAAGCATCTTCTCATGTGTTTATTTACCCTCAATATATCATCTGATTAACTATCTGTTGACTATTTTTGCCCATTATTTTATTGAGTTATAGTTTTCTTATTATTGAGTTTTGAAGGCTTTTAAAAATATGTTCAAGATGAAAGTTATGTTTTGGATTGGTATTTGGCAATCATTTTTTCTTACTCTTGGCTCCCATTTTTATTCTCACAACAATGTCTTTCAAAGAGCTGGTATTTTTTTATTTTGATGAAGTCTGATTCATTAAACTTAATTATTTTATATATTATGCTTTTAGTATCATATCTAAGAAATATTGGTCACATAACCTATTTTCACATATTTTGCTGTAGTATTATAATCTTTTGTTTAACAGATCTAGAATGTACATACGTTATTTTTATATGGTATAAAGTATGGGTTGAGGCTCATTTTGTTCAGATGGATGTCTAATTATTCAAATATCATTTTTGCAAAGATTATATTTTACCATTCTGTTAGCTTGCATCTTTGTCAAAAATCAATTTATCATATGTATGCAGTTTTATTTGTAGACTTTTAATTTAGTTAAATTGATCTTTCCCCAGTACAACACTGTCTTGGTTTTAACTTTATATTTATATATAGTCTTGACATCAGGTATAAGGTTACCTTTTGAATACTGGCTGTATATACAGTGGCATTGGTAATTTACCTAATACTTCCAATAGATATTTGTTGATTCTTTGGGATTTCTTCATAGATGCGATGCTTAATTTTGTGTGTCAACTTGACTGTGCCATAGGGTACCCAGATTTTTGGTCACACAGTATTCTAGGCATTTCTGTGAGGGTGTTTTGAGATGAATTTAACATTTAAATTGGTAGGCTGAATAAAACATATTGTTAATTGGCCTCATTCCATCAGCTGAAGACTTGGATAGAACAAAAAAGCTGACCTTCCCCTGAATAAGAGGAAATTCCTCTTGCCTAACACTCTTCAAACCGGGACATTGGTTTGTTTTCCTGTCTTTACTTCAATTGAAATATCAACTCTTCCTGAGTCTTAAGCTGTACCTCATCCACTTTCCTGGTTCTCTGGCCTTTGCAATCAGATTGGAATTACAACATTCGTTCTTCTGGGCCTCCATCTTGCTGATTGCAGTTCTTGGAACATGTCAACCATCACAGTTATGAAAGCCAATTACTTATAATAAATCTGTTTCTAAATACACATACATTTTATTGGTTTTGTGTCTCTGGAGAACCTTGACTGATACAGATTTGGTACCACAAGTGGTCCTTGGAGAACAGAATATTGAGTTTTCTGAATTGGTTCTAAGATTTCTAGAATTGACCTGGGTAATTGGATTACATTTAAAAACACTAATGGCACTATTGTCAATATTAAAGAAAACACTGACAGTTCGTCTGGCAAAAGAGGTATTCAAAATATCACCATTGAACACTCAACAATCACAAAATCAAGATCAACCACTTGTAAAAAGCAGGCATTGGCAGGTTCAGTGGCTCAGCCTGTAATCCCAGCACTAAGAGAGGCCAAGTCGAATGGATTGCCTGAGTCCAAGGGCTTGAGATCAGCTCGGGCAACTTGGCGAGACCTCATCTCTACAATAAATCAAAAATTAGCTGGATGTGGTAGCACGCACCTGTTGTTCCAGTTACTTGGAAGGCTGAAGCAGAAGGATTGCTGGAGCCCAGCGGGTCAACACTGTGGTGGCCGTGAGCGTGCCACTGCACTCCAGCCTGGACCATGGAGTGAGACTCCAACTCAAAAAAAAAAAGCAAGCATTTAGGTAACTGTAGCATAAAGAAATTTCTAATTATTTAAATTGATAGGTTGATTATAATGTCATTGAATAGAGTGGGCAAAGAAAAGGGTGAGGTCAGCGATTCAAATTTCCAGCCCAAGTGCTTCATAAATTATCAGAAAACTTCTATATGTGACCTGAAAGAGATCCTTATTTCTTAAGTAGGGAGTAGAATGGTGATTACCAGAGGCTGCAGGGAAGGAGGAGTAAACGGGAGTGGGAAGATGTTAGTCAAAGAGTACATTTAGTTAGACAGAGGGAACACGTTCTGGTTATTCATTGAACAGCATGATGACTATCATTAATAATAATGTATTGTGTATTTCAAAATAGCTTAAGAGGGGTTTTATCCATTTTAAATTTAATTTGAGAATATTTGTTGAAGTTTTTTTGAGGGATATGTTCATGAGGTATATTAATCTATAGTTTTCTTATATTAGTCTTATTTTTCTTATTAGATAACATTGGCTTGTAAAATTTATTGATTTTTTTTACCTTTTTCTATTTTCTGGAATATTTTGTGTAGACTTGGAACTATTCCAGAAAACAGGAAAAAAAATAAAAAATTCTCAATAATGTTAATGTTAACATTCTCTTAAATGTTAAGAAAGAAATAATTGCAAGGATATTCAAAAGGGTAATTAAGTAGTGAAGTTATATGGGTGGGTCTAGAATTAATTTTGATGGAATGCTTTTAACTAAAAGTTTAATTTGTTTAATTGATTAGGATTATTTGAGTTTTCCATTTCTTATTAAGTGAGGTTTGAGAGTTTATATTTTTTAAGGAATTGGTCTTTATCTCATTTTGTGGGTCTAAGCTTTTTTAATTACTTTTTTATTTTTATTCTTTTAATGTGTTTGGGTCTTTATATAGATTATTTCTGTCATTTGTATTGTTGGTAATACATGTTTCTTTTTTCCTTCTTGTTCAGTGGAGGTAAAGGTTTATCTTTTTAAAAATATTTTGCAAACAACAACTTTTGGTATTTTTCCCTATTGTTTTTAGATCTGTGACAAATTTTTTTTATTATTTTTGGAGAGTTGTAAGTCATTCTACCTTTAAAATATTCTTTCTTTGGAAAACATAACTTCAATTATATTTATATTAAAATATTTGACATTATCCCACAGCTTTTTGATGCTCTAATCTGTGTTCTTTTATACTGGCTTTTGGGTTTATTTTTAAATGTTTCAGTTTAGATCATTTCTATTGAACTTCTTTCAAATTCAATAATTCTTTCATCAGCAGAATTGAGTCTACTGATGAGCACACCAAGGTATTCTTTATGTTACCTTGGTTTTTTTTCTATTGTTGGGGCTCAGAAAATAACACCACAAAATGAAGTCTTCAGAACCAGTCTCAGAAGTAAAGATTTTTCTCTGACCTTCTACCATCTCATCTCTGCGCCTTCATTATCCTCTCATGGTAGCCATAGAAACTAGAATTCCTCATCTCCAAGTTGAGCATAAAACCAGAGTCCCTTCTCCCCAAAGCCAGTCACATGACCTAAAAATACTAGTCTAACTTTCCCTCTGCCTTTCTGTGTAAAAACTAATCATCAAGAAGTTATCTTGCCTACCTTGTTTGACTGTAGGTCCTAAGATCCCCATTCCAGAAAGGGTCCATCTCTATACCCAGAAAGAAAGAATGCTACTCAGAGAGGCTGTGAAGCATCTGAAAAGACAGACTTTGTTGGATCCCCACTGGATCTATTAGCATTAGGTCATATTCTTTTTGTCCAACCCTATTTTTTTACACAGTTTTCCAGTCCTTGTTGAAGCAAAGCATAAAAATATACTTTTCCCCTGAACATTTGGGTCTTCATTCTAAAGGCATCAATATTGCATAAAACTATGATCAAATAAGTTCATATAAGTTTTCTCTTATTAATCTCCCTCTAGTCAGTGATTCTCAACAAACCTTCAGATGGCAAAGGGAAAGTTTTGCCTTGCTCTCTACACTAACATTTTTGTTTGATATTTAAAAAATATTTTCCACCTATCTATTCAAATCCCTCATGCAGTCATGCATATTGGTACATCTTTCCACTGCATTCTGTATTAAATTAACAATTATTGTTTTAACATCTCTGGGAGTTTTAACAACTGGATAGTATTTGATTCTGATTCTGTTGATGAATTAGTTATCAGTGATTTTTTTCTTACCTTTTACTATGTTTTATAATTTTTGGTTAACAAATAGCATTTTAAGATAGAATAAACTGAAGTAAATAATCCTATTTATATGGCTAGAAAAGGGCATACTTTTCTAGCCATATAAATAACCCTAACCCTAACCCTAACCCTAACCACAATCTTCAAATTCCTCTAGTGTTCCCTTATGCTAACTGCAGGGATTGTGTTATCAAAAGTTTTTTTTATTGATATTTCTATTTCACTCTCGGTATTAGATTTTCTGTGTTTGTCCCTTACACTCTCCCTTTCTCTCTCTCTCTCTCTCTCTCTCTCTCTCTCTCTCTCTCTCTCTCTCTCTCACTCTCTCACTCTCCCTTATTCCCTCCCCATGTATGTAACATGTCCTCTCTCTTGCTGTGTATGTGCTCTCTCTCTCTCTCTCTCTCTCTCTCTCTCTCTCTCTCTCTCTCTGTCTCTCCCTCCCCCTCTCTCTCTCTCCCTACCCCCCCACCCCAGAGGTATGTGGTTTTGTACTTTATTTAATACACAAAACATACAAACCCGTGAGTTGTGAATGAGGGGTTATTTTTTATTGTCCTGGTTGAGCTTTGGATTCTGGCAAGCCTGTATCACTGAGTCTCAAGGATGTTTCCTCCCGTGATAACAGAACTATGCCTTTTATGCTTTGCATGGCTTGTGCTAGAGAGACTTTTACTGCCCCTCCTCTCTTGGTAGGCATTTCTAATGGCTTAGGGTTTTAGACTTTTCTGCCTTTTGCTGAGCAGCTTAATAATTTGGGGGGTAGGAAGGTTAAGAGGAAGAGTTGTTTTTATGTATTTTTCCCATAAAGAGGATAGGGATCTTGCAATGGCTGGTTTTCCCTACCAAGACCTCACCACTAAGGATATCTTCTACATTCTCCTATCCTGTCCCTAATCTTTTCAGTACATGGTGAAGTCTGTGAAGTGGAGTCTATCTTGCAAGTGGGTGTGAGCTTCCTCTGTGTGTGCATATAACAGGGTTTCTATACTTTAACTGTAGCCCATACTCAGCCTAGAAATTAACAAAAAGAGTTAGCTGAGATACCCTTAAGTACTTATCTGTTATACCGATCTCCCTCCCATGCTGTGTTCCAAGTAAGCCAGTGTTCATTTTCCCACTTCATGGAGGTCCTTGTTTTTTCTTTAAATTTCTGGAGAATTGTTTGCCTTATAACCTCTTCATTAGATTCAAGATAAGTTATATATCGGTAGAGTATATATGACTTCTATTGCTTTTGTTACAATGAGAGCAATGCCTTTTTTTAACTTTCTGTATCCAAAGTAGAGCCAGAAGTTCATTGACTTATTTTTAATGTCTAAATGACATAGCATTTAACTAGGGATTTTTTTCTTTTATGTAAAGATATGCAAAGGACATGCTTTGTCCCTTGATCAAAGCATTAGGAAAAACACACAAATATTTACCTAAAACAACTTGCCCTGATGTCTCCAGTGACTGTTAAGAAACACACAAACTCATGGTCAATGGCACATTTGCCAGATAATCTCCTATTAAAAAGACTCTGCTCCCATCAATTCAGACAAGAAACCATATAAAATTATTATTTGGCTATTTCTTAGCTCTTTGCATTGGGTTTTGTTCCTTGTGCTTATTCTGCTTCCTGTAGTTCTTCCTGATTTTTGTCAATGCTCATGTATTGCTAAAATATGCCTTAAAGGTGGGAATAAAATTTAAAAAATGAATAAGTGAAAGAAATTTACGGTATATCACAGTGACTATAGTTAATAACAATATATTGTATACTTGAAAATTGCTAAAAAGGTGATTTTAAATGTTCTTGCCACAAAGGAATTGTAAGTATTGAAAATAATACATATTTTAATTACCTTAATTTGGTCATTTCACAGTTTCTACATATATAAAAACATAAATATATGCAACTTTTGTCATTTTTGAAAAACAATTAAAATCCAAAACACAAATACAACCTATAAACATGTTTTAAAAAGTATTTTTTCATACTTAGCGATCTATCAAAGGAAACAAAGAAACAAATATCACATGATTCATTCATAAGTGGGACCTGAGCATTAAATCACAATAGCACAAGGGAGAGATCAACAGTCATAGGTCATTGTCAGGGCATGGGGGCACGTAAAATCACTAAGGGTACCTGGTCCTAAACCAGGGGAAGAGAGGACCATTTGGAGGCCCAAACTTCACCTACATGTAGATTACTTATGTGCCTAGTCCTGACTTGTACCCCACATCTTTATAATAAAATAAAGTTTTTTAAAAGTGTATTTTTTTCTGAAACCTTCATTAATTTATTTGGGATATTTTAAATTAAAGTCCCAATTTGACAACTAACATCATTTTTATTCTTTAGTTATTCCTGAGTTTCTAGAGACAAATCTAATTAAACAATTAGCACATTGCTTACATGAATAATTAGCAATTCTCAGTACTCCAAAACCCTCAAGCATCACTGTCACTTGGTCCATATAATATAATATCCTTGAGGTATAGGAGGTAGATAAGGAAGATGAATAGAGTACTTAGGAGACTGCAGTAGGTGAAATCCAGGGCAAAATTCTGGATTACTAAAGAAAGCCATCTCTTCCACAGAAGAGAGTTATTTTTCATTAAAAATTTGAGTTCTAGTGTGACATTGAGCCCAAGGAAAGATTGAGTATCTGAACTGAGATGGTAAGTAACAATGAATTATCAGCCAGCTACCTTTTACAAGGTGTAGGATCAAGTCCACCAAGTTTTATGACAAGCAAGGGCAGCAGCAATCCATTAGGGATGTGATATGTATCAGTCAAGTTTTTGATTTAATCATACTGTGTAACAAGCAACATGAAAATCTAAGTACCTTACAACATTTGTTTTTCTTAACCAAAGGTGTATGAGTTGACTGTGGGGTAACTCCAGGCTGCAAATTGAATTCTGTTTTCTTTGACATGTCACTCATTCGGAGACCAGCAACAACCCATCTAGGTCCTCCAATAATGAACAGCCAATGTTCAAGAGGAAAGGAGGGCAAACGGGAAAGCACAATACCTCTTTAATCTTCAGCTCAAACCAGCACTTTATCACTTCAACCTCTATGCCACCTTCTGCTTCTGCCAAAGCAACGTATATGACTGAACCCAAAGCTAATAGGGTAAAGAAGTATATACCGCTCATGAGGTGGGAAGGGGGATAAAAAAAACTTGAGAGAGAAAAAAAGAAATGCAGATAAGTAAATGCCTCATGATGCATCTAAGACTAGGCTAAATGCAAAAGGCTAAGGACGCAAAAGGCATGACTACATTTTATGAAATAGTGGTTCAGTCTTCCAGGTCAACTCCCTTTATTGCACCAATGTTTGTCTCACAGCCCACACTTTATGTTTTCCTGAGACAGTTCTCCATGATTAAGTGACAAGAGAGACACAAATCTAGGCATAATTCAGCATGATATATTGGCAATATCCTGGTATAGATTTCTGCCGCATTATAGCCACACTTAGGGCTAGCTGTGTAGACCTGACTGGACTTACATCTCCCCTCAGGAGGAATAAGTGAGAACATCTTTTCTCACAAAAACCATGGCCTTATATTTGAGTATGAGAACTAAATATCCGGGGGGTGCCAAACAAATGTATATACATTTTAAGATCTATTATCTGTGTATTACTTTTAGTTAGCCATAATTAGAAGTGCCTGGACGTTTGTGGTAACCATTTTGAGTACCTCTTGTAATTGCAGAAGTTAAACATCACTTGTATTCATTTTTTTTATTGGTATATATTATTATAATTTCAATAAAGTTGTTTTTTTCTTTCTTAAAATGCATATACATTATTTGGCGCCCTCTGTATAATTGAAGGCACGGTTACGTGTGTCACAAAACACAAACTGCATCAAATGTATCTTATGTGCCCTCTTGGATTCTTTTTGCTATTTTTTTCTCCTGGACCCTTGACCATTTGCTCCACATCAGCCACTACTGGAGCAACTGATTGCACATGGATCTGCTCAGTTCTAGTATCTGTCTAACAAGATATAAACCAGGAGCTCCTGGATCAACTCCCAACACTTCCAGACTTGTATGAAGCACTCCAAAGCAAAGAATGGAACCTCTTGTTGGCTGCTGGAATAATACAACTTTGATGAATCAAAGGCAGGGGACAAAGGGAGCCAGCAAATACATTAAATACCTTTCCCATTCCTTTATATTATAGACCTTGGTGAGGCACGGTTTTTCTCTACTGCCTGCCTGAAGACAACCGATGTAACTGAGTGAATGTACATGGCTATTGACAAGTTGTCTTTTTGCAGCTTGCTACGAAGCCTGGCTTACGTGATAGCTTACAATTCTGCAATTTTTTCCTTCACTTTATTATCTCCTCCGCAGCCTTGCAATTTCATCTCTCAATAAATCACTGGCACTTAAATCCTGCTTTATTTTCTGTTTTCTAGGGATCCTTAGCTAAGACATTTTTCTTGTACTGGATGAATTTTAAATTCTTCTGACCCCAATGTTGTTTACCTTCTCCAAGATTGAAGAAAGCCTTGTCTATCAAGTAAAGAAATTTGAAAAATAAATAGTTCACAGTGACTTTTTTGGAAAGACAGTAGAATATTGGGGGTAGAGATAGACTATTTCGATAAGGTATATAAAATAATGTTGGCACTTTTTTATGAATAACTTTATTTTGACTCCATGTATAATACTCTGTCTTTACATTTCAAATAGTTATTTCAAACAGAATCTGGCTGTAAAAAATTTTTAATTATTAGTGAACTATTTTGTGGCACTATAGCATAGTATACACCAATAGTAGTAATGAATGAAAAATAGTGATTAGACTTTAAACATCATTTTAAACAACACAAATGTATGTATATGTATGTTGCCTTCTGTCATGCAAGAATTAATATTTAAATAGCATCATTCAACAGAATAACAAATTATTTTTTGACTTGCAAGGATTGTAAAATATCTCAGGGGTTTTCCTTTTTCTGACTCCAAATCTTACAAAAAGTTCAAATAGGAATTGATGAAGTATTACAGTATCAGTGGAAAATCATGAGCTTTGGAGTCTACCAACTTGTACAAACTGAATGACATTGCTTAAGTCTTAGTTTATTTATCCGTAAAACTTAATTTTAGTAATTTCTTTACATAGGTTTACTGTAATAGTTAAATGAGAAAATAAAAGTAAAATACCTAGAAGGTGTCCAAAACATGGTAATTGTTTTTTTTTAAACCACTGTACATAGCACTACAACTATTGTTCATATAAAGAATCTCAAAAATGCTTTATGGAGCCTAAAATTTCCAATGGGTATTCACAGGCTGTATGTTTATTTATAAAACAAATATGTGGTCTTTTGAAGATAAATAAAAGTGGGTTAGAATTATAAACAGATATTCAAGATGTTGAGGGAAAAATAGCTTTAATTTAGGAAGATAACACAATTAGATTTCTATTTCCCACCATAACACATGTATTATGGAGCCTCTCTAGTGTAACAGTTAAGAGCATATGCTTTAGAACCCTACTGTCCATTTTCAAATCCTGACTCCACCACTTTCTAGCTGTAGAACTTTATAGAGGATTACCTCTCTAAGATTCTTGTGTCTTCTACAATATGGTGAGATTTAGAATGGCCAACTCGGGACCACTCAAAATCCTCTTGGCATGTCTCTCTGCACACTGGAGACTGAAAAGTGAAGTCTACATTTTTAAGCTCCCTAAAAGCCAAAAGTTTTGCACTTGACTAAGCTTCCATCATAAATCTGGGCAGGCTGAAAGAAGAGTATTATGAAGCAGATAGAATGGCTTTTCTGGAACCTCAGACATACAAGTGAAACAACTTTCCAGTGGCAGCCATGGCATTGTCTCTAGAAGACAATCAGCCCAAACTTCGTGAGTAATACATAAAAGAGACTGAGGCATCCTGATTCATCAGCTCTCTTGAGTGAGATAGGGAGACTTGTCCTTGAGCCAGCCACAATGGTGGCAGCAGCAAAGTTATCTTGCCAGGTCATTTTTGCAGTGTGGCTCTTGGATTGTTCCCAAGTGTTTCTCAGAAGCATTCTGTGTAAGCCACATTATCAGTTGCAATAAATCCTGCAAAACTGAACCCTGACCAGCAAAAATGAAGATGTAATAGGCAGCATGTGAAAGTTAAGATATTATAGAGAAGGCACTTAATCAAGTTCTTGGCCATATAATGCATTCTATCTATGTAAGCTATCATTATTATTAGTCAAGTAACTTTTAGATTAGTCAAATATTTTAGCATGCAATAAAAATATAATATTAAAAAGAACTAAATATCAATGTAATCTCCAGATAGTAGAGGTTAGTGTAAGTATAATTTAAAGAAAAAAACTTATAGGTTTCACCACACAGCATTTATTATTTTTGTATGGGAATATTAAATAAAGTATAGTGGCAAATGGCAAACTAGAAACCAATGCATCAACAGAAAAATAAATACAATATAAGTACAGTGTGTAAATACAGACGTTCTTGCAAGAACGTCTAAAGGTCCATAAACATATAAAACTTAAGGTTTACACACATAAAAAACTTGAAATGCCATTAGTAATCCAAAAAAATTGTATTGTTTTATACTTATCAAGTTAAAAAAAAATACAGAGTAATATCCAGAGTTGGCAAGGTGCAAAGAAATGTGTACTTTTACATATCAAAGCAGAATTATAAGTTAATACAATCTTGCATGATTATCAGAAGACTTTAAAACATGCATATATTTTGTTCCAGCAATTTCATGCTTAGAAATTTATCTTTAAGAAAATAAATAGTCATATGCAATGACATAATTCTAGTAAAGTTCACTGTAGTATGAATCACAAAAAGAAATTATAAAATTCTAATTGACCATCAGTACAAGATTGGTTGAAAAAAAGACAGAGAAAAAAATATATATCAGCTGGAATACTATGCAGTCATTGAAGCATTGACATAAACTATTGACATGAAGAGATGACCATAGCAGTTTACTAATGGAACACTTTATTCCTATGTAGGGGAAATTAAGCTGTTAATACACAGTTCATTTAACAGAGATTTAGAAAGTACAAAATGTTTCTGACACAGAAGCTCATATTAAATTAGAAATTGGTGAAATCTTGATCAGAGTCTTATATTTATTTTCTCCATCCCTTGCTTGTCTTACATACATTTTCTTACTCAGATCCTTTATTTATAGGAAAGGCAAGAGATAGATAGCATCTATCTAGCCTGAATTTGCAAAATAGGCCAACAGACCTAATCTAAAGATTTCTGTAATGCAGATTGACTGACAGCATCAAATTTAAATAACACTTTTGACTTGTCTTTCTCCTAGTTTGACATGATAATTGAATTGAGTTCATTGAAATTTATTTTGCACTATCTTTTCTATTTCTTCTTAAATACAAAATTAGAAAATATTATTGTGATTGTATCCTATTCAGCTTGAAAATGTTGTTTTTAATGAAAATACTGAAATTTCTTGCTGATAATCACATTATTTTCTGGAAAGATATTAAAAAAATTTAATTTTTTGACCGTATTCCTTTTTTTTTTTCTTCTGGTAATAATTTACTACTCACACGTAACAGCAGACAGCTAACAGCAGACATCATGACTGTGCAAGCTGGATTGTCAACAGCAAGAAAATTACCAGATGGCCCTCAAGGTATCTGAGTGTTGAGGTCTCGGCTCTGAGCAATTGTCTAAAGAATTAAACAATGCTAGGGTTGAATTTATAATGCCTAAACATCTAGAGGAGCTACTATTAAGATAACAGAAAGCTGCCTAGTTATTAAGATTTGAGATTAGCATTTCTAATAAGGGATTACGCAGCAATGTTAGAAAAAAGAAGAGAAGTTATATTTTAAAATGTCATGAAACATAATCAAAAACATTTTCCAGTGAATAATTGCTAAGTAGATTTTGAACAAAGCAGGCTCAGTAGCACTGTATAATTAGCTAACTTTATTAGCCACCAAACATCTAAATGCAAAGGAATATGCAAGCTACCAAAACAAGAAGGAGGAAAGTTAGTGAATGCATCAAGTGGACAAATATAAAATTGACTTTTATAAATGTCACACATAGATGAATGTAAAGCTATTGTTAGCCAACATGTGTTTACATTGAATTATATATTCTGCCTCTTTCCTAAAATTTTTTTAGGGCAGTGTTGTTAGGTAGAAATCAAGAACTGAAAACTATGCCCAATATATATACTTTCTCAGATTGAAAACCAGCTATCTCCCAAATGCAATATAAACTGTCAAAAACAAAAATTATGTCAAAAGCAAAAATTATAAAGCAAATCTCATGCTGCAAAGAGAAAATGCTGTTATAATAACCATGCCCTTGGCCGGGCTCGGTGGCTCAGCCTGTAATCCTGCGCCTTGGGAGGCTGAGGTGAGTGGATTGCCTGAGTTCGCAGGTTCGAGACCCGCCTGGGCAAATTGGTGAAATCTCATCTCTACAATAAATAAAAAATGAGCTGGGCGTGGTAGCACGCGCCTGTAGTTCCAGCTACTTGGGAGGCTGAGGCGGAAGGATCGCCGGAGCCCAGCAGGTCGAGGCTGCGGTGGCCGGGAGTGGCCACTGCACTCCAGTCTAGGCGACAGAGTGAGACTCCAACTCAAAAAAAAAATAAAAAATAAAAAAAACCATACCCAAATAAACAGACACTTCAAGTGTAACTCTTTATAACTTGAATTTGCACACAACCCTCTCCACAGCATATTTCAACATGTCTCCTTTTTTTTGCTAGAGAAACTGGACCTTTCCATTCCCAAGTTTCTCCATAGAGCACCTTCAAGTTGCTCAACTCCCAATCGTTCAATCTTCATTATCATTTGCCTCTCTCCATAGCTAGTTGTGTAAAAGGGAGGTGTAGTGGGTTGAACTATAGTCTGCCAAAATATATGTGCATTAGTACTTCCAAATGAGACCTTATTTAGAAATAGAGTCTTTGCAGATGTGATTAGTTAAATAAAGATGATGCCATACTGGATAAGGGTGAGTCCTAAATCCATGAACTGTTGTCCTTTTAAGAAAAGGAGAGCACACACAGAAAGACACATAGGGAAGGCCACGTGCCCACAGAAGCAGAGACTGTAGTTATAAAACTTCAAGCTAAGAACTGCTACGCATTGCTGGCAAGCAGCAGCTCAGAGAGAGGGCTACAACAAATTTTCTTAGTGCTTCCAGAAGGAGCCAACCTTGCCCATGCCTTGATTTTGAACTTCTGAACTGTGAGAGAATAAATATCTGTTGTTTTAAGCCACCTAGTTTGTGGCAATGTGTTACGGCCACCTTAGGAAATAATACAGATGGTAAAAGAACCAGTCTGACAGCAAAATTGAGGTCAAATAGAGTCGTAATTTTCTTCTTTCATTCAGCTCCCATTTCCTGACACCATCTAGTTTCTACCTCTTAAGGCCTTGCCCTGCTGTTCTGATTTTTAGTTGCTCAAATGTTCCTCTGTATATCAACAGTGGGTATTTAAAACTCCTATATTCATTACCTCGCTGTATCAAAACTTCTCTTAGTGCAGCACATGTGTCTTCTCTCTAAATTATATTTATTATTTAATTAGGACAAAGAAAAGAAAAAAAACCCCAACTTTGTAGGGATAAACATAAACAAAAAATCCAACTTTTTAGGCTCTTTTTCTCAATAACAAATTTGAACAATATTCCTATTTCAAGTTTCACTTTACAAAGTGAACATTCTGTCATTTGATATATATTAAAGATATGGTTTGGAATGGCCACATAACAGTTCACCCTAAAGACATACCATAGTTTAACTATTCAGTTATTTTGGCAATATTAGTTGGTTTTCTTTTTTGCCTGATATAAATAATGTTGTAATGGCTAAATTTACACATCAATTTTTGACCCTATATCTTATGTTTTCCTCAGTATGCAATCCTTAAAGTTGTATTTCTGATTCAAACAGTGTGAACAATTTGAACACACTCCTTTCATGCTGCCAAATATGAATCATTGCACAAAGCAGACCCCTCACTGGTTATTTATGCCGCCTCATCACAGCAGATGCCAATTTTATTTTTTGTATTTTCCATGTTTTATTTTGCCATTTATTTTTAATACGCATTTTTAAATGTAAACATTTAAATTTAGAACTAAATCTATTGATGATTTTTTAAGTAACTTTTTCTATCACTTTTGTGCTTTAAAACCCCTGCCATGATGATAACTAATGATTAAATGAATGAACATTTGTTAAGAGTTTTAAAACTGCCTGGTTCACACTAAAAGCCATATAAGGGTGAATGTAATCCTCAGTTTGTCTGATATAGTCTGTTTTTATAGGTTTTGTCTCAGTAACTATCAGTTACATTTATTAATTAAAAGTAATGATTATTTTTGTTCTCAAAAGTTTTTTAGTTTACATAAAAAATTAGCCACCTTATATATTGGTGTTTGTTAAATAATAACAAAAAAAGTCTGTTGTTTATTCTATATATTTCATGGTATACTTAAAAATAATCTTATTCCACTTAAAATTTGTTTGGTATGATGTACTAGCTAAGAATCTACTTTATTTTTACCAAGTAAATAATCAAAATAATCTTATTTAAATTTTTACTCAAGAATTTAATTTTCCTATTGATTTTTAAGGTGACTTTTGTCAAATACTAAATTATTATATGTATTAAAGTTTCTTTGGGGATTGTCTATTAACACCTATTTTTCTGTCTGCTTATTTTTAAATGAGGACAACATTATTATAACTTCTGTTCTTTAGAGAAAAGGTTAGTAACTGATGAGGAAAAACAATCTGCCTTTTTTATTTGTTTTTGCTAGTTCCACTCATTTACTCTTTTAAAATACTCCATAAATACTTATTTATATTCCTATACCAACACTCCATCTCCCCACACCCAACTTTCTATAGAATGTTAATGAGAATTTTATTACATCTATTTGGGAATAATTGACTTCTTAAATATATCTGTTTCTTTTTTTTCAAACAGTAGAGGCCCTACAGCCAAATTAAATGCTATACATTAATGTATAAAAGATGTATTCCTGGTATTGATGATTCAGTTTTCTCTCTGTTGATCAGTCTAAATAGAGGTTTGTGGGTTTTAACATTCTTTTAAAATCAACTTTTAACTTTGTTGATTTATTTCTTGTTTTCTATTTTCTCTGTCATAGACTTCCTTGCTAATTTGTGTTTTTTCTACTTATTTGGCTTTAATATGACTTTCTTTTTAACTTCCAAAAGAGGAAACTTAGATCATTAAAATGTAAAAGTATTTTCTAATATACACATTTAAAGTTGTATATTTTCCTCTAAGCATGGTTTTAACTGCATCCCACAAAATTTGGTATGTCATGTTTTCATTATCATTCAGGTTAAAGTGTTTTCTAAATTCTTTTAGTTTCTCCTTGATTCAGAGACTATTTAGAAGTGTTTTATCTAATTTCCAAATTTTTAAGGTTTTTCTAGGTATCTCCTTTTTATTTAGTCTATTTTAACACTAATGTGGCGAGAGAATATACCCTTCATGATTCTGATCCCTAGGAATATCTTGAGGTATATTTCACCGTCTGGCAGTGTTCTCTCAATGAATGTTCTAAGTGTAGTGATTTCTATTCTCTACCACCACAATAAGGAGGAAACCACTTCTCTGTCATCAATGGCATAGCATTTTCCTACTTGTCTTTTATTGTGCTTAATTTCTATTTTCCAACCGAACTGAGAAAATCTATTCAGTGATCTTACAACAAAGTCTGAACAGATTCAAAATATTGTCTGTGTTGTGCTGGGCACAGTGGCTCATGTCTGTAATCCCAGCACTTTGGGAGGCAGAGGCAAAAGGATTGCCTAAGCCCAGAGGTTCAAGACCAGCCTAAGCAACTTGTTTAGACCTCGTCTCTACAATAAATTTAAAAAATAATAATAATAACTGGGCGTGGTGGAACACGTCTGTTGTTCCAGCTACTTGGAAGACTGAAGCAGTAGGATCACATGAGCCCAGCAAGTCGAAGCTGCAGTGGCCGTGAGCATGCCCCTGCACACCAGCGTGGGCGACAGAGTGAAATACCAACAAAAAAAAAAAATCGTCCGTGTTATAAATGAAATTTTACAAAGTATGATGAGACAGAACAAAATATGAATATATATTTCCAGCAGATTTTTCTTTTCAGTTCTTGTGTTTCAAAATATTGTAGTTTGACCAGTACACCCTATGGGACCCTATATCTTTGCATTTCTTCAGGCTATGCATAATTTATTTTCATTGCAAGTTTCTATTTTTTATTTTATTTTATTTTTTTATATATTCAATATTTTTTTATTGTGATATTGTGGAGTACAGTTAAGGGTTAGGTACACAAATATGTCTCATTCAGGCACCTTTGTTGATAAGAAGGGTCCCCCCTTCCCCTACCCCCCCCATAGTTTCCCACCACTGTAGTTTTCCCAAAATAAAGTATCTCAGAAGGGTTGGGATTGTAAGTGTGAGATAATTTTTAAAATAATGCTTATAACAGGAAAGATTACTTAGGAATTATTTTCTCACTAGCTTTATTATTAGTATTATTATTAGATTATTATGTTTGGACCTGATATATTTTGCCCCGTTTGGTAGTTCTCAAATTTGCCTTTATTTTCCTTTTACATGTTCGGCTGATATGTAAAATACTTCTGTGGTAGGCAGAGTCTTTGCATAATGAGTTTTTTATTTTATAAGGATCAAAGCTGAGTATCTTCCTAGTCTACCTCAAGGCAAGTCAACTGGCTTTCTGTGCAATTATGAAAATATATATTTGAGAAAAATAAATACTTAATTACAAAAATTTGGACATAAGCATACTCTCTTTTACTGCGTCCTTAGAATATCAAATTATATATATATATGATGTGTAGAGCAACTGATTGTGTATTGAATGGCAAACAGGCCAGGGTCTAGAAATCATTACAGCCCATTTGCCAGGTGATGGTATACCTAAACATTTACCATGTGACATAACTAAATATGAAAGATTATCTGTGTCACTTCTATAAGTTTCATCCCATCTGGTAAAAATAATTAAGAGATATATATCTACCAAGAGATTCTGGTTATGTGAATAATACATACGTAAAATCACTATACAACTTTGTGAGGCTGCAAGTAAATTATTTGCACCATAAAAATCCTGTTCCTGTAGAAAATTTAAGAGAATAACTGTTCCATTTTCCTCCAAATCCCTCCCATAGAGGATACAGCACTCTGTTCCTAATTTTCCAATTAATTTCTCCTAATTATCCTCAAAGGAAATTAGCATCACTATTTTACTTTTCTAGATGGTGGCAAAAGGAACTGACCAAATTAACTGATTCTTAAGGATCCATCAATCGTTCCAGTGAGATCAGCTAAATGAGAGGAAAAGGGAGCATTCACCCAGGATACCAGCCATTGAAAAGTGTTAAATGAGGCACAAGGGAGTTACCAAGCAAGAGTCACACAAAGGCTTTCAGTTCAACCTCTGCAGGAGTTAATTTGGTTTGTTCCCTTCTATGCCTGCAGTCTGTACCTGAAGTGTGGCGATTCACTCACAATCCACTGAACGTCAAAGAAGACGGAGCCAAAACATAGAAAAGTAACTCAGTGTAAGATAGTGCTTTGCCAGTATTATGTCTTCATGTAGAAGAGAGAGATCAAATTGGTGGGAGTAGCCTGAAGTAATAAAGAAATCACTGGACCTTGAGGCAAACATTCTCCCAGCAGCTTGAGTCTTAGTTCTGCTATTTACAGGTGGGTACAATAAGCAGAAGGTGGATATCTCTTTATCCAGAAACGTTAACTCTGAACTAATACCTACTTCAAAGGTTTTGTATTAAATATAATAATAAGTTAAGTAAATCTCCTTTCACATTTCATAGAACAGAATAGGTACCAATGGACATTTCTGTTCTTTTGACTATTAGAGTTTGCAGTCTTTCCATATGGATATGGGACAAAACACATATTTCCTGCTGTTATTATTGGTACACTAAACAGGAAAAATCAGGTCCTCAGACAAGAGTAATACTCACAGAAAACAGTCTGATCTATCTAAAGCTTCTACCCAACCATCGAAAGACTTATCTGAGCCTAGAGGTACGCTTCAGATCACCTCTGTGACTCATAGAAAATAGTAACCACAACATATGACTATCATTTTGCCTAGAGTAATTTTAATAATCAATTCTTCTAGTCATGTCACCTGTGCTCATTGCATTTATGTGTCTGTTGTTTCTAAATTCCATAGCACTTACAGCCATGGAAGAGTACCAATGGTAAACCAGTGATAGTTACCCTCAAATATACCTGTGAGATTCACAGGTGAGATTTTCCAAGGCATAATTTTAAGATTTTCTTGTTTTGGAATACCTATAATAGTTTGGGCTTTGGAACATGCTTTCTGGTTTAGACCTGAACATTAGTGATGAATGATAAGAATGAAAAGTGCCCATTTAATGTCCTCATATCCACTTTTCTTATACAGAATTTTATTGCCAAGAAATAAGTGACATTCTTTAAAAAGCAGGTGTTTGTTTTCATTCCAGTACACAGAATGAGAAACAGATGACATAAAATTTAAAAAAACAAAAGCTGAGAAATGAGAACAGATGTCAGCAAATGGCCTTCGACTCCGTTAATTCTCCATCAGTTTTTCATTCAAATTCTCCCTTCTTTACAGACTTCCCTATCCAGGAAAATGACCTGCAAATGCCCAGTTCTCTCTGGGGAATTTCACTTACATCCTTCTTATTGGCTCTTGAGTACATTTTGGTACTTGTGACAGGCTATTTCCTTGTTTTAATTATTTTTTATGAGAGCATTCTGATGTAATGTGCATTGGGCTGTTTATACATCGCAAGATGTTCATTTGCAATATAATTGAACTCATATTTTTTCTGTCCCTTGCGCGAAGGTTAGGCTTTGAAATTGTGTGTATTATAACACTTCCACTGAGTGACTTACAAATTAAATATACAATTGTGTATATTTCAAAATATGGTGATACCATTTGTATAAATATTTCATTGGACAATTCCTGTAGTAAAATCTCAAAGTTTCTTCTAAACATACTTATATTGGATGTCTACTATGAAGAATTTCTCCCATATCTAGTGAGAGAAAACAGAAAAAAATCATTAGTCAATTAGAAAGCTGAGAATAAGTTCTGACTATACAACGAACTAGCATGTGGTTAGAGGCAAGTTCCTAATATCACTAAATCTAAATTACTTCACATGTATAATAGAAATAATGCAGTGTCATTTTAAGAATCAAAATAAATCATGGATATGAATCTCTTTTAAACCTTAAAGAATCATTTAAATGAGATTACTTATTGACTGTCCCCAAAGAGTATATTCAAATGTGAGATTTCAAGCAAAGCAAGTTCAAAAATCTTTGGTAGCTTTTGCTTAATATTTACATAAAACATAATGTATTTTAAAGTAGATTTTAAAATATTCTCTATTCTGGTACTTTTAAAAATATCTTCTATACCAATACTTTTTAAAATGTCATGCACATATCACATATAGCCTGCAAGGGTGAAAGTGCACATGTCACCTTCAAATTCTGGTTCAGTAAGTCCGGGATGGGACTCACGATTCATTGTCATTTAATGCATGAACCAAGAACAGAACCTATCCTCAAACATGCCTCCCAGTCCATGGCGACGAGAAGAGGGGCTCGTACAAGAATATAAATAAACACACTGATTCCATCATAAAGAAAGCCTTGTTATGAAAAATGTCATCTGTACAAAACAGGGTATTTGGTGATGCGATTAATTTCCATCTGGCTGAAACTCCTTATCCCCATGTGAACCAGGAAACAATTTTTTCAGGCACTTTGAGTAGCACTGCTTTCGACTGATGGGGGGGGTGGTATTTTAAATTTCTCTTTATTTTTTACTTATTGTAAAATCAGTGTCAATCTAAAGCAATTTGTGCTTTGGGGGACTGTGTTATTGGGGAAGAATCTATTGGTTAATCAACAAAGTGTTGTACTCTAATATATCTGAGTCAAAATTCCTGTTTAACCACTTATTAGTAACATACATTTTAGGCAAATTATCCTCTTTATTGGGCCAGTTGGAACTGAATTGTGAAATGTAATTAGAATGTATTCCATGTCACTTTCTTTACCCACTTGCTTTTCCATTTCGGGACCTCTTGCTCTCAAGATCTCTGAGGAGGCCCCTGGTAATGGTGGTGTCCCCTGTCCCCCTGCAGATACACATTCTGTGTCACTTGCTCCCTTCTTCCCTGAAGAAGTGCCATATAGTCTGGATTCCGTCCCCTGAGAAAAACCTCTCCATAAAAACTTTTCCAGTCTTCATGATTTCACCTCTCAAAATAACAAATAAATATAGAAATGTCAAATCTATCATAAAGAAGACATTTATATTTTAACCAAATCATTTTGAAATCTTAAGAATCTTAATGACATGAGCTGTTTTTCACAATAATCATTATTGCCAAATATATATGATCTATTTTCTGATTTGTTTTAAAATAATACTCATATGACTTTATATTAAAAATCACAAAAATCAGGATGTGGTGAAACATTATAAGAGAAATGTAAACATAATGCTATGGAAGTTGAGCATAGAAAGAAGTTATTCCTGGCTGGAAAAATCAGGGAAGAATCCTTGGACAGGTACAGAACCTCAGAGTGAATAGGCTTTCCATAGATAGTAAGATGCAACTAATATGTTATCATTACATGATTTTATCAATATATAATGCAGTGTTACATGTAACAGCAATGTGATTTGATCTGTGATGAGTAAAAACTTGCATGAATTTGAAAATATCGGAGATGTTAATTGTCATCATAATAGTTTCTCAAAGTAAAAAGTGTGATGTATTTTGTAAAATCATTATGGGAAAGATTTAAACAAAACCTAGACTTTTTAAGAAACTCAGGTTATTGTCTATATACCCTCGGAAAAGAGAAAGGGAAAAAAGCAATAGGAGGAAGATGAAAAATTGCTCTAAATTGCTGGAACTCCAATGAAAATTTGAGAAAGTGTAGTTTAGCATATTGACATTTCTTACTTAGATATATTAGATATATTTAAAAGATACAGGAAATGGTGAATGCTATTGCTGTGAGCATTGATTGATTATATATGTCTCCTACTCATTGCAGGCAAAATTATAGCTCTTGCAAATCTGATTGTCCTCTGTTGAACACTATGATTTTTAATATAATTGGCCAATACATAACAACATAAATTAATTGTTGTATTTAAATACTAATGAGATTCATTTCTATTGAGCTTAACATATTTCACATAGATATTTATATGCCTGGGATCAGGGGAATAAAATACACCACAGCAGCCTTGTGGACATTTTTAGCTTGTAAAGAGCATATATTTGTGGTAATATTTAAATAAGCTTGCTTTGTAGGGAAATTTGGGAGTACTCAAACTACTGAGCTTTTTTTTAGTAAGTTTGTTCTTTTTATATATAATTGGATTGCTCATTAGGCTGTGATTAATGCCATGCTTATTTTCTATGCAGCTAGAAAACTAACATTTGCATGGCAGAAGAAAAAAGAGGAGCAGCAGTAAAGGAGACAGAAAAATCTAACAAAGGAAAACTAACAAAGAAATAATGCACAGAATTGCTTTAAGCTTCCTGATGAGGGAGAGGGACAAAGAAAAAACTATTCAATTATCATATTTAAGGCTGAGAAAGTTTAAAATAAAACAGTCCTGATAATCCCAAATGTTGTGATTTTGGTAAATTCTTGCATTTGCTTATAGAATACAAGTCTGAATTTGGTTATTTTTATTATAATTTTTGTGAACTCTTTCTAAAAAAAAAAAATCACCAGAAAATGAAAAACTCATTACATATAGCTTCATTTGTATCTCCATTTTAGTAAAAACTTTCAAAAGACTGCAGCCTACAAAATGTTAACTCTTTTTTTCCAAAAGTAAGTTAAAAATAACTCATGGGATACATGAAGGTGGATTCAATTACAGTGTAAGAAACACTTTGGTCTAATAATGGACTTTCATGCCTTCTAATTAGTATTCAGCTACAGCTCCAATTTGTTGTTGTTATTTGCATACTTGTTTTATTTGCAAAATACTTATCAGCATTTTTATTGGCTATAATACAACACAAGTGTAACCAAACCAAAAGTGTGTCTTTTCAAGGTCAAACACTAAGCTAGGAGCTGCCAAGGCAAGATAAAATTTCTTTTCATTTAATTAATCTAACAAATTATTCCTTGATTTATTACAAAGGTATTTATGAAATAGGCCATAAATCACATGGGTTTTAGACTTGCGACAAATATTGCTGTTCTCTAGTAGTCCAAAGTATTCCAATATAAACAACTTTCTATTGAATAACTGATCAATTGTGAGTCAGACTTTGCTTGAACTCTCCCAGTGAACAGAAACTCATAAATGATCAAAAAGCAAATTTATACCTTTTTATACTAATTTTGGGGGGATTGGGGAAGTAAGCAAACAAAGAAGACAAATTTCTTATGTCTAGATAATAAATCTTCAATTTCATAAAAACTACTTCAAAAAAACTACTTGATAAGGGCTTGGAGGAGAACATGGAGACATGACAATGACAACTAAATACACTATAGCATTCTGGACTAGAGCTTAGAACAACAAAGAACACAGTGCAAAAATTGGGAGATCTAAATAAATTATGTGGTTTAGTTAATAGCATTGTACCAAGGTTAATTTATTACTTTTGATAACTGTTCAATGCTTATATAAGATGTGAACATAAAAGGAAGCTGAGTGAAAGGTATACAGGAATTCCCTGTACTATTTTTGCAAATCTTCTCTAAGTCTAAAACTGTCTGTAGAATAGGATTGCAAGAGTTTGAAATCCAGCTCTATGACCCAACGGTGTGACCTGGGCAAGTTAACTTCTCTCTCTTCCGTTTCCTCATCTAAAAAAAATGGAAATAATAAGATCTTCTTCATATGATTTTTTAAAGGATGTATTAAGGCAATATGTATGATATATTTATGTTGTCTGGCTTTAGGGGTTCTATTTTCTAGAGATTAACTGAACAAAAATTTTAGTTAAATGTTTATTGAACAAATACTAAAATCTAGTACTCAGCTGATTCAGGCTTTTCTGGAGAAATTAAATTTGAAAGTCCTTAATGTTTAATTATCATTAACAAGTTAGTATAAAAATGTTGAAAGTCCAAACTGTACTTTTTGGTTCTAGGGAAGAAGAACAAGAATTTCTCAGAATCTTTGGTTCCCAAGGGTACCTACATAATGAATATTTGTATACCTAACCCTGAATTGTACCCCACAACTTTAAAAAAAAGAAAGAGAGAAACTTTGGTTCCTAGATTGCTTCTACAGTCATTATATTGTACATCTATAATATTAAATGCGTATTTACTTTAAACCAGCATTTATAGAAAATCAAGATTTTTTGTCTTACTCTCCACGCAGTCTGTACTATTGAGGCGATATTGCCACCAATTTATTAAGTCTTTCTTCCTCTCTAGTAGAAAATGGCTAAACTAATATCTCTTCTTCAGCTCCTGTACTTGAAGCTTTATTGGTTTTGATGACACAATGATATTTTCATAATCTTATAAATTGAAGATTGAAGATGCTGTCTAAATATTTTCAGAAGGAAAGTTGAAATTGCCTCCCTCACTTATAACATTTTTATTTCCGACATTTCGTTCACATACTTGCTACTTCACAAATCCCTTAAGGGTAAAAATGTATTCTCCAGAAATGTGACAACATTGCAAAGCAATTGGCTTTCAAGATATCATAATCATCTGTCAATTTCTGTTTGTTTTTCTGCCTTCATTACTCTCACTACAACTTCAGAATCTACCCTAGAATATAATGGTGGGAAGATTTTTCAGCATATATCATGTAAGAATATTTGCTCTGTCAAAGCATTTGAATTTGGTTACTTCAACAGATTTCTGGAAACGTGCTACTTTCTCTGTCAGGTACCATTGTGGTACGTTCTGTTATATTAGCATTATTATCTCAGAGTTTATTTTGTTCAAGCACAATTTTAATTTGTGTTAGTGGGTAAACATCTAAGCACATGACAATAGTTGCTATATCTGTTACACATCACATAGATTGTTCCTAGCTGAAGAAGAATGATAAAAGGGACCCTCAATCTTTTTGCTCATGGCTTCTAATTTCATTATGTTATGTGATGCTATCATTTTTTTTCTAAACACACTACTGCAGAATGGAAATAAAACATCATATGCTTATAACCCATAAATCATTCAAAATGTTCACCATGTTTATTAAATGGCAACAAAACTGCATGAGACTTTTCTTATCTTCTCTTCTATAAATGTTGTTTAGTTAAACTCACTATGTTGCCAGCTGTTTGAGACCAAGGAATCTCTCAGCAAGTCAAGTAGATGCAAGACTGAATTATCCTTACCCACTGAACTATGAGATTTATAGAAGATTTTGTATTGTTTTGATACGTTCAAATGTGTAATTCACAAGAAAGAGAAATAGCTAAATTACTATTAATAATCTTCAGGTATACAGCAGAATATAATTCAGAAAGAATTTTCTCAGTGAAAAGATGTTAGGTTGAACATTGAACACAAAATTCATAGTTGAGGCAGATCTAAAATATCATGTTGATTAAAAATGGTTTGGTAGCTATAGCAAATATTTCAACTTGCCATTTAAATTTTAGCCACTATGCATGTAAAATTACAAACAAATTGTTTTCTTAAAGCATTCCTGTAAAATCTATTATCTTAAAATTTGATTGATGAGAACAAAACTATTTTTGAATGCCTCATTTCTCTCCAAAAAGTATTTTTCTTCACACTCTTTAAATTATTTATTATTCTTGGACCAAAGATTATTTAACATGACATTTTCATTTAGTGTTATTTTGGAGGGTTTTTTCCTCCTCATAAAATTTGAACTAGAATTTTTGTTTCTAAAACACTTTTGAATAATGGAAGAAATTCAAAATAATATTTTTTCTTGAAAGACTCACAATGTTATTGGAAAAATAATAAAAATTAAATACCATTTATACTGATTATTTTTTCATTATTAATTGTAAAACACCAAACAATTTTATAAGATTATATTGTCTCTTTCTTGAATTTTATAATATTATTAATATCTTTGCTTCAAAAGCTGTGTATACTTTGAAATGTTATCTAGCTAATTGCCAGTCTTGTGCTGATTAGCCACATAAAAGTCTTTAATAATTGCTTCTGTACACAAAATGATCACTAATTAATTATATTCTTGCAATAATAAATATACCTTTATCCTGCAACTGACAGGTTAAATGTCAGCATAAAAAACACATAAGGAAAATTTCAACCCAATTTCTATGTAGAATGTTTACTTAATCTTGAAAGTGAATGTTCAGATATTTAACTTATATCCTAATTTCTTTTCATCAGCTGTGAATTTTACTAAGGTACAATAATTGGATAGAAGAGTAGGCTTGTTACGATTATTCCTATGTTGATTAGTTATGATATGAACAGCAGAGGTCAGCAAACTACGGCTCTGGCAGCAAATTCAGCCTATCTTCTGTTTTGTATTTTCCATCAACTAAGAGTGGTTTTAATTTTTTTCAAATTTGCATTTAAAGGGTTATATAAGCATCTACATAATATTATTGATTTTACCTCTTGGCCAAAAAGCCTAAAATAATTACTACCTAGTATTTCACAGGAAATGTTTGCTGACTCCAGGTTTTCAAGATCACAGGGTACCAGGAATGATATTGAAATGACCTTTCGGTTATTTGGCCTTATAAAGATCAAGAACAAAAACAAGCAAATTTTGGCGTAATACTGAAAAAGAGATGCCAAAGCTAACTTCAGATACATAACTACTTTGATCTCTCTGATAAGGTATGCACATTATACTATTTTTCCTAAGGAGAGGGTCAATGCTTTTATCAGTTCCAAAAATGAATCTATTCCCAGTCTTAAATTAGGGCTCTGTGATAAATATAGTCTGTACATAGATACAAAGAATATGGTATTTCCAAATCAGTGTTTTCATATGTTCAAGTATAGTACTGACAGGTAAAAATAAAGAATTCATTTAAAAATACTAGGCAAAATGTTGTGGTAGAACTAATAACTTTATCAGCAGTAATTTGGAGTCTTAAAATCTGTTCTAGCCGGGCTCAGTGGTTCAACCTGTAATCCCAGCGCTTTGGAAGGCCGAGGTGAGTGGATTGCCTGAGCAGTATTTTGGGGCAATATTTGCTGCTACTCCAGCCTAATTAAGTTCTGCGTTAAGTGGCTCAGCCTGTAATCCCAGCACTTTGGGAGGCCGAGGCAAGTGGATTGTCTGAGCACGCAGGTTCAAGACCCGCCTGGGCAACTTGTCAAGACCTCATCTCTACAATAAATCAAAAATTAGCTGGGCATGGTAGTGCACACATGTAGTTCCAGCTACTTGGAAGGCTGAGGCGGAAGGATCACTGGAGCCCAGCAGGTCGAGGCTGCAGTGGCCAGGAGTGTGCCACTGCACTCCAGTCTGGATGACAGTGAGACTCCAACTCAAAAAAAAAAAAAAAAAATCTGTTCTAGACTGTGAAGTCATCAATTTTTAAGAAACAATTGGAGAAACATGTTCAGTCTTTCCTAAATACAATCCTTGTCACCCAGGTATTGCTTAAATAGAACAGGTAAGTGACAAAGAAAGCCAGGTATGTAGGTTCCCTCCACATCCTTAAAACATTGCTTTAATGTAGACACAGACTCGCCAATATACCTGCATCATCACATGGAGGTTGATCGCAAGATTATATACACACAGGAAAAAAATATGTATCTCATACATATTTAACTAAATGATCTGTTCCTCTACTTGACACTAGTTAAATTGAGACCAGCTCTTTGCGTATTGTGAGATCACTCATTGATTCCAGGTGTTTGCCCTTCCAATGACTAACACGTGCTATGATGGAAATGTAGTGAGTGATGCTAAAAACCAAGAAAGAAGGACTTGGACAACAGCATGCAGAGACTCCTGAACTAAACTATAACCACCACCAGATCATATGAAGTAGAAGTCATTTGTTTATAATGAAGGAAAAGTCTTAAAATGAAGAATCATAAGAGCAATTTGAAATTATATTTGTGGCCAACTTAAATTTTAGTTCAAGGCTTGTATTTTTTTTAATGAATTAAATCAGATTTATTTTCATGTTGAAGTAAGTTTAATGCCAAGTCCTGTATAAGTAGTTCTAATATTTAAACAGGTCAAATGTCTGGATTTGAAGCTTGTTTCTCTTTTCAAAAAAGTTAATAATCTCTATGACAATGACGTATTGTGTGTTCATTACCATGCCAGACACGGATAACTAACTTATATACGTTACTTCCTTGTATTCTTACATTTACCTTCAGACATGCTCTTCTCTCTGTTTCTGTGCTCTGTGCCTTTCTTTTAACTCCTGCACACCCAATAGAAGCATCATTATATCCCAATTGAAGCATCATTTCTTTAGGGAAACTTTGCTCATCTTAGATGTGGTCATGTCCCCCCCTTAAAGATCTTATAGCACTTTTTCTGTATTACAATTTAATGTATTGAAAATTTGTTGATTAATATCTGTACCCCACAATAGATTTTGTACTCCAGGAGAACTTACTTGTGTGTTCACTTACCATTACATCTCTGGCACAAAGTGTAGTGAGTGGCATATTATAAAATTTCAATAATAGATCATAGACATTTAATACATATCACAGACATAGAATTCATGTAGACCCTCATGGAATAATATCTTTCCATTGTAGAAAAGAGAAAACTAAGTTCTGCAAGTTGCCTGAGATTGCAAAACTAATCAGTGTTGGATCCAGAACTCAGACTTCTATATACTGTCACCTATAGAAGCAATGTTTTATGTGAGGAGGACTTGTGCTTTGCCATATGTCTGTTTGGTTTTGTGTATTTAATAGTCTTATACCAGAGCTCCTTTGGCCATTAAGTCTTTGGCCTTGAAGAGAATAAAGTATAAAGAGAGATTGTCATGGGCTTCAATGATATTTCTTCCAGCATTAGTAAGAGATAAGCCAACCTGCAGGAAAGCTCCAGAGCACTGAACTACACATAGACGCATACCACATACATGTACACACTCACTCATATACACACTCTTCACACACTGCCTACATATACCTCTGCATTTCTCTGGATATCCACGAACTAGTGACATCCCTATCACCAATATTTGTTTGGCATTTTCTGCAGCTATCCCATCAAAGGAGAAGCAAAATTAGACAGAGGGAAGGCCCCAGGGTCAAAAGACTTAAATTTGTCATCCTTTCTTGTAACTCACACAATTTGTCTGCAGTATGTTTCCCATCCTCTCTGCTGGAGTTTCCTTATGTTGAAGAGTGACAATAGTTCTTGCCCTGCCTAGGTTACAATGTGTTTTAAGGATCTGACAAAATATTTAAAATAAAGTTGGAAACTGTTAAATAATATGCAAATTTGTGCTATCTTTATTCCCACTATAAAATTTTATCTTCATGGTCCTCTGTCTCAGTGGTTACAACTATTTGTTTTTCATACATATTTCAATGGCATTCTTCCAGAAGTTATTTTAAAAAACAACAACAAGACTTAGGCATTTGCAAATATCTCAAGTGCAAGTAGAAGCATATAAAATTGACAACCAACTGGTTTGTCTTAAATTAAGGCACCAGTCTCTACTGATAGTTTTAGTCATAAGCATAGCTAACTGTCATCCTTGCATTCCAAAGTGGATTCTCTAACATCAGACAGTAAACACAAATGATGTTAAGTTATTAGTCTTATTTATACTAAGCTTCTAGATGATAGGCACTTCTCTGCAATTTCTATGTAGATATTTGGTTTCACACACTGGGAATGAGAATATGGATAATCAAAACTTTTGATATTACATATCAAAAAACTTTTGAAAAGACATATATCTTTAAATTCAGAAATCCCAGACCTTGGAATTCATAGTTAAGAATTCATATTTACGTTCATATTTAAGAATGTAAACTGGATGCATATAAAGGCACACTACTCTCTGTAACAGAAAAAAAAGAAAATAATATCAAAGTGCAACAATAGCAAGATGGTTAAATTCATCAGCATATATCCACACAATGAATATCCATATAATGTTATTTTTATTTTGCTTTAATTTTGTATGTTTTGGCGTAAAACATATTAAAAATTGAAAGCAAATGATTTAGATATTTTAACTTTATTAAAATACAATTGATATACAATAAACGATACCTATTTAAATGTAAATTTTAAGAATTTTGACATATATACATACACACACTCACAATTATGAAATTATCAGCACTGTCAAGATGATGAACATAATCATCATGCCCTAAAGTATCCTTGTCCCCTTTGTAAATCACTCCTACTCTCTCTTTTTACCTTAATTTCCACAAGATCACTTTCTGTTTACTCTAAACTCTTTGTCATTTTTCTAAAATGTATATAAGCAAAAGCTTACAGCATATACATTTTTGCCTAGCTTCTTTAACTTAGAAAAAATATTTGGGGGTTTATTCATGTTTTTGTGATAGTTTTTGTACTATTTCAGAAATTCTTATTTCTGAGTAGTATCCCAGATATGTTTATCTGGTCACCCATTGGTCATTTGCATTTGGGGCCACTACATAATAAGTTTCTATGAATATTCATGGACAAAATTTGTCTTGAATATGCCTTCATTTTTCTTACTTAGAATGGGTGGGTCATATGGTACTTTCACATTTAACCTGTTTAGAAATGCTCATACTGTTTTCCAAAGTGGTTGTGCCTTTTTACATTCCCACTCACAGTGCATCAAAGTTATTGTTGTTCTACATTTCCAATACTTGGTACAGTCATACTTAACTTTAGCCATTTTGTGGTACCTAATGGTTTTAATTTGCATCTCTTTAATGACTAATAATAATCAGCATTTCAGGTGCATGCTTCCTATCTGTATTTCTTCAATGGTGAAGTATCTTTTAACTATTTTGCCAATTTTTATTGCAATACGTATCTCGTATTATTGAGTTGTAAGGGATGCATATATATTCTTGGTAGTCTATGGATTGTGCTTGGTAGTCTATGGATTGAGCTTTCATTTTTGTAACAGTGTTTTGAAGAACAAGTTTTTTTTTTTTACCTTTGACTAAGTCCAATTTATCAAATTCTCCTTCATGACTTCGGTCATATTTTCAAAATATTTTCAAAACCCAGGATCACTAAATCTCTTAATTGTTTTATTCTAAAATATTTTATTTTTACCCCTT
>CAUYQG010070142.1:0-12864 GCA_963574415.1 Tarsius wallacei | reverse complement strand
CCTGTAGTTCCAGCTACTTGGAAGGCTGAGGCGGAAGGATCGCCGGAGCCCAGCAGGTCGAGGCTGCGGTGGCCGGGAGTGGCCACTGCACTCCAGTCTGGGCGACAGAGTGAGACTCCAACTCAAAAAAAAAAAAAAGATATATGAATAAAAAGAGGATAGTCATTCATGAGTAACTTTAACTTAATTTTCATGTATTGAAAATGTGGCCTAAGAGTAGAGGAAACTTGCAAAAGAAAAAGGGATGACCCAGATTCCTACACCACTTTTCATTTTTGGGCGATCCTTTCTAGCCTGTGACACTGGTGAATAATTAATGGATATAAGGCAAGACATATGTATGGTGCTAAAGTTCTAGCACTTAGCTTAAGTTTCATGACCCATTCTGGAAGACAACTCATGTGAAGCAAGAGGCTCTCCCCCCACCCTGTTTTAAAATAATTTTTAAGTGCAATTTGCTTTCATGGAATTTGACTGTTTCCTAGAGTCCAGGAGGGTTTGGTGACTATTAAAACCAACAACTGTTTGTTGATTTTATGTAGAAGTTAGACAGACTTGGAAAAGCATGTGTCTGAAAGCATTAAGAAAGCAAAGCTGGTAAGAAATAGCAGCAGCAGGTCTAGTGAATGACTATCGGTTCTGGATGGGCTTAGGAGCCATCCAGAAGTGGTGTCTATACAGGTGGTGATGTGCCAGCAATAGGACATGACGACAGAGGGCAAGAAGGGCCACAAGATCCAGCTGGAATAAGCTGGGCCTTGAAATCAATATGTGGAATTGCAAATCTATGCAGAAGTAGGTGCAAGTCCATATACTATTTAGATTTAACGTATTCTAGAATGTTAAAGAAATATGTTGCCAATGTTTCTGCAAGAACTCAAGACCACTGTTTGTATTTCTAAGTATTAAAGCTAAGTATTAAAGCTAATACTAAAGTGTTAAAGTATTAAAGTACTAAAGAATGGGTATGATGTGGGCCTTGAAAGATTAGCTCCAAACTGGTCTGCTTGGAATCTGCCATCAGAGCACTGGTGTATATGATGCCAACGACATTTGTTGAAGCCTTGCTGTGTGTGAGGCTCTGGTGAAGATATTTGATGTGCACTCAATCATTTAATCATTTTTTTCTTGAGATAAACAAATATGTGACATAAAATTGTTCATCTCAGCCATTTCTAAGAATACAGTTAAGTGATGTTAAGTACATTCACACTCTTGTGCAACCAATCGCTAGAAATTTTTCATCTTTCAAAACCAAAGCGCTATAGCCACTAACTCCTCCATTCCTCCTTCTAGACCCTTGCAACTACTATTCCTTCTGTCGCTATGAATTTGGCTACTCTATACCTCATATAAGTAGAATCATATAGTGTTTGTCCTTTTGACTGGATTATTTCATGTATACACACATATATATATGTACACACAACATTTAAAAAATTCATTCATCCATCAATGGACAATTAGGTTGCTTTATGCACTTGGCCATTGTGAGTAGTGCTGCTGTAAACATGGGTGTGCAAATATCTCAATGAGATCCTACATTAGATTCTTTTGGATATACACCCAGATGTAGAATTGCTGGATCATATGGTAATTCAATGTTTAATTTTTTGAAGAATTATTAAACTGTTTTCCATAATGGCTACATCGTTTCACATTTCTACCAGCAATACACAAGAGTTCCAATTTCTCCACATCCTCACCAACACTTGTTATTTTCCGTTTGTTTGTTTTCTGTCTAATGGTGGCTGAATTGTTTTTCCCCCAGTATTAAGTACACCGAGTCTTTTTCTGCACCAAAAACCAATTCTCTGACACCAACGGTGTGTCTAGAAATTCAGTTAAATTCTGATACTATATCCCAGAGTTAGCACAGTACCCATAGGTTAAGGGCTAAGTCCCATAAGACTGTCCCCACTTTAGACACCAGGTTGAAAGTTCCAGGGGTCACGTGACCCATGATTCTGACTGATCAGCTATCAATTTTGAGTTTTCACAACCCCCTCCTCAGGCTTGATAATTCACTGGAATGACTCATAGAACTTTGAGAAACACTACTTAGCATTTACTAGTATTCATACAACTCAGGAGCAACCAAATGGAAGAGATGCATAAAACAAGGTAAGGGGGTGGGGCATGCTGGTGCAGAGACTCCATGTCCCTTCTTTGAATATGATTCCCCCAGCACCTCAATGTGTTCACCAACAGAGAAGTTCTCTGAACTCCATCATTTAGGAGTTATATTGAAATTTTATTATGTAGGATAGTTGGTTAAATTATTGATCATTGGTCATTGAACTTAATCTCAGGTCTCTCTCCTTACTTCAGAGATGAAGGAGAAAGTTGGGGATGGAGGTAGTGGGAACACCTGAAGTTCTAACCCTGTAATCACCTGGTTGGTTTCCCTGAGTGACCAACCCCCATCCTGAAGCTATCTAAGGACTCCTGTCTTGAGTCTTCTCATTAGCATACAAGACAGTAAATTCCAATAGTTTAGGAACTTTGTTCCAGGAACCAGGGCAAAGACCAAATATTTATTTTTTATTAATAACACCGTAGCCATCCCAGTGGGTGTGAAGTGATACTTGATTGTAGGTTTGATTTGCATTTCTCTAATGACTAGTGATGCTGAGTATCATTTCATGTGCTGTTGGGTTTTTATATATCTTCTTTGGAGAAATGTCTATTAATGTCCCTTGTCCATTTTTAATTTGGGTTATCTGCTTTTTTGTTGTTATTGAATTATAATTCTTTATATATTCTAGATATGTCAAATATATGATTTATCAAATATATGGCTTTCAAATGATTTCTCCCATTCTGTAAGCTCTGTACAAGACTGTTGATCATGTCCTTGGATGCACAGAAGTTTTAATGTTGATGTAGTTTTATTTATTTATTTTTACTTTTGTTATCTGTACTTTTGGTGTCATATCCAGAAAATCATCGCTAAATCCAGTGTAATAAAGATTCTTACCCATGTTTTCTTCTAACAGTTTTTATAGATTTAACTCTTATATTTAGGTCCTTGACCCATTTAAAATAAATTTTTGTATGTGGTAGAAGGTAAGAGTCCAACTTTATTCTTTTGTATGTGTACATCCAGTTTTCCCAGTACAACTTGCTGAAAATATTGTCCTTTCCCCCATTTAATGTTATTGGCATCCTTACCAAGAATAATTTAATCTTTATATCAACATTATGAGATAGATATCCTCAGAGGAGGACACCACTGACACCTTGAGAGGTTAAATAGCTGGTCCAAGGTCACAGTGAGTAAATGTTGGAGTCAAGATTATAACCCACATTAAAAACTTTTGTGCACCAAAGGACAGTTTCAAAAGAGTAAAAAGGTACCCTACAGAATGGAAGAAAATATTCACAGATCACATATCTGATGAGGGATTATTACCCAGAATATATAAAGAACCCCTACAACTCAACAACAAAAAGTCAAATAAATAATTTTAAAATGGGCAATGGACTTCAATATATATATTTCTCCAAAGAAAATACACAAATGGTCAATAATAACACATGAAAAGATGCTCAACATCGCTAATTATTAGGGAAATACAAATCAAAACCACAATGAGATACAATTTCATACCAATTAGGATGGCTAGTATCAAAAAACTGGAAAACAAGTGTTGGTGAGGATATGGAGAAATTGGAAGTCTTGTACATTGCTGGAGGAAAACTATAATGGTGTTGCCCCTGTGAAAAATAATATGTCATTTCTTAAAAAATTAAGCATAAAATTACTATATAAACAGTTGAAAGCAGGGATTCAGATATTTGCTTACAAATGTATTTAGCATCATTATTCACTGTAATCAAAAGGTAGAAATAACCATAACATATGTTGGTGGATGAATGAATACAAGACCAGCCAGGGCAACATAGTGAGACTCCATCTCAATAAAAAGAAAAAAACCAAAATAAAGTAAACAGGTAATTTCCAGGATGTTGGGAGAGAGAAGAACTGGAAAGTAGTGTTTAATGGGTACAGAGTTTCAGCTTGGGAAGATGAAAAATTTTGGATATGGATGGTGGTGATAGTTGCATGACAATGTGAATTGGTTTAATGCCACTTAATTGCACACTTAAAAACGATTAAAGTGGAGGAGATTCTTGCCAGAGTCTACACTCTTTTTTTTTTTTTTTGAGTTGGAGTCTCAGTCTGTCGCCCAGGCTGGAGCATAGTGGTATGCTTACGGCTACCACAGCCTTGACCTGCTGGGCTCCAGCGATCCTTTTGCCTCAGCCTTCCAAGTAGCTGGAACCACAGACATGTGTCACCACATCTGGCTGATTGTTTTTCTTTGATTTATTGTAGAGATGAGGTCTCACCAACTTGCTCAGGCAATCCTCTAGCTTCCACCTCCCAAAGTGCTGAACCACCGTGTCCGGTTTTTTTTCTTACATATTTACACTAACATTACTGTGGTGGGTACTCTGGACCTCCACTGAGGTGTCTTCATCAGCCTGACTATATGTGGAGGTTCAGCCTGATGTCTACCTGCTCAGGCTTCTGGCTTTGTCCTCTGGCTCCCTGGAATGTCCCAGCCATCATGGATCAGCACAAACATCTCAGTAAACAGGAGATGTCACCAAAGTGTTAGAGAAGAGAAATTGGTTGGAGGCAGAACAGATATTCAGTTGGTTATCTTTTAGATTGATTTTGTAGTCCTCTCTGTGCCTCTTATTATTTACCTCAGTCTGGCTTTTCGAAATTTGCTTTTTGTAGCTTATCCAGCATTGTTAGATGTTCTACACTGGAAAGGGTTACTCTGAACATTTAGTTCTCCTTAGTGCCCCTAAATTATCAAAGGCACTCTTTCCTACTATTACTTATAATATCTGGTACACATCAAGACCTAATACAACATCATCTAATAGCAACAATGATTCAAGTTAGTAAGCAATACATTATTGCTTTGGGAGAAGCATACATTAAATTAGAGCAATGTTTCTCAAAATATCTATGAATTATAATCTTCTGGGGAACTAGTTTGAAATGCAAATCCCAATCTCCATCCTCTTTGATGGTGTCACTCAGTAGGTCTAGATTGGAGCCCAGGGATCCACATTTTTAACAATGACCTCCAAGTGCTTTTTTTTTTTTTCAGTTATATGTGGACAACTTACTTTGAAAAACATGTAGGTAGCTGAAAGTTGGGAAAACATTAATATAGGCTATGTGGATTTTGATGACTGCTTGCCCTTTGGGTGGTAAGGGCATGGACTTTGAAACCAGATCAACTGATTTGAACTTTGCTCCACACTAATCACCTACAGAACTTTGAGCAAGAGTTTTAAGCACATGTGTTTCAGTGTCCTTATGTCAGATGGAGCTAATAATACCTTTCCATGAAGTTGGGATAAGGATTAAATATGATAACAGTTATTGAGCATCTTGCAGACTTTTTCTGCTAAGCGTACATATTTATTTTTACTCATGGTGAAACAGTGCCAAATAATAAAGGAATACAAAAAGGCATGCATGACTGAAGACAAGAAGAATGGGAAAGAAGACAACAGTAAACAAGAGATGTTGCCAAAGTGTTAGAGAACAGAAATTGGATGGTGGCAGAGCAGATATTCAGCTGGTACTCACCATTCCACTGATAGGACCCTACTGATTATTTATAATCAGTGTCTCCTCTGTGCTCTTGACCTCTTTGAGGTGAAATATTTTCATGGCCACTCCTAGATGGAGAAATGGCCATTGATTCAGCAAGATGAAACATAAACCTAGGAAAGCCAAACCTAATTGTATGAGGAAAGAGATGTCAGTGAGATGGAGCTGATTTGCTCCAGAGAACACTGGGAAAGCTCAGGATTTGGCAGCATCAAACGCCATGGAGAGTGAGAGTGAGGAGGAAAGGCTCAAAACAGAGAGACTGGCTAAAAAACATGTGTTAGACTCAGAATCAGAATTCTTAACTGTAACTCTGAAGTTGGTAAGACAAGGAAACAACTCTTTCAAAATATAGAGGAAAAGTGTTTTTCAGCAAAGTCTTCAATACCAGTTAAATCATCAATGGAGACATCTTTAGATAGAAAAGGCCTCAAAATTTTTACTTTCTATGTTCTCTTTCTCAAAAAGTTCCTAAATAATATACCTTATAAAAATGAGAGACATAAACTAAGACAGAGGAAGACAAAAAGGGCAGGAAATGATGCTCCAGTATAGAAGTGAAACAGAAGACATTCCCAATAGAAATAGAAGGGAAGTGCCAGGACAGCTGTACATGAGGCCTTGGCAGGAGCAAGATAGTGGACAGGGAAAGAGTTCCTCCATAAAGAAAAATGGAATTGCTAGATAACCTGATGCATCTAATCAAGAGAAAAACAGTGCTAAGAGGAATTTTACAATTACTTTGAGAGTTTGTAACACACACACACACACACACACACACACATACACACACACACACACACACACACACAACTAAAGCATGTCTATTATTATCTACAGAAAAAACAAAATATGCTCAAGAAGAAACATCATGATCATATTACTCTACATGGCTCAGCAGTTAACAAAATTGTCATATTGTCTATATTGAGAGGATGGGGGAAAGAAATAAAGAGGATGAGACTAAATTTTTATCATCCATAATAAAAGTCAATAAATACTATCTAAAATAGAAAAATCAAGAATAGCAGCATAAGGGTTTTATTTATAATGTAGATACAAAAGTTAGATGAAACAGTTAAATGAATTGTAGGATGTTTCCTCTGGGGAGCAGCATGAGAGTTGGGAAGGATGAGGCAGGACACTTCTGTGCTACTAGTTGTCACTTGGTAAATACCTGTAGTTGGTGGTTACATTTATTGTTTGTGGTGAGCTGTAGTTGAGAACTGAGAGAAGAGATTTAGAGGCTTCTCCAGGATTTCTGTAGGAGAGGCTTGCAGGCAGCAATCTGATTGGAAGGTGGATATAATAGCTTGAATAGTTGCTCTAAGAACATATGTCTAAATCCTAAACACCATGTACCTGTGAATGTGGTCTTATTTGAAAGAGCATCTTTGCAGATATAATTAAAATTAAGTTTCTTGAGATGAGGTCATCCTGAATTTAGCAAGCACTCTAAATTCAATGACAAATGTCCTTATAAGAAAGAGAAAATAAGATTGGGACACAGAGTGGAAGGCCATGTGGTGAAGGTGGCAGGGATTGGAGTGATGCATCTACGAGCCAACAAATGCCAAGAATTGCTAGAACCCACCAGCGAGGAGAGGCCTGGAACAGATTCTCCCTCCGAGCCTTCAGAATGAAACCAGTTTTGCTGACACTTTGATTTTAGACTTCTGGCTTCCAGAACTTAGAGAACAGATTTCTGTTGTTTTTGGTACTTTGTTATGCAACCCTAGCAAACTAATACTATGGGTTAACAGATGAGTCTCGAACTGCATTTACAGAGCATATATCTTCTTTAGATTGTATATTTATTTGAGAACTTTGGTGGGGTAACTGATGGAGATTTTAAGAGTGGTGCAAACCTTTCTAAATTATTACTTGGTATTTCCACTGGCTAGATCCCAAACTGGATAAGTCTAGTGAAATAAATGTGTTTTAAAGTTATCTCACATGCATAAGCTTATGTTATACTATCTATTTTAGGGACATAACTTCTCTACAAAATTGTTTAAAGGGCTTCAGTGTTTCCCATTTCATCAAAGAAGCAAGTATGAAGTCACAAGAAGAAGTAGGTCTCCACTGAGTCCATCCTTCTAATAAAGCTTAATGAGATTTGCTATAATAAGACAACATTCATTGATATCTCATATCTCTATTTCAGGTCTGACTTCTTGATACTTGAAACCAAATGAGTCATCATTTCTTCTATCTCATTCTTTGCTTTTACATGAACACTTTCTCCTTATCTTCATTTCTTTTAGCTGTCCTGGCAATACCTTTCAATGACTCACAGAAAATCATCAGGTTTTTGCCAAAAAAAAGTGAAAAATTAAGATTTCAGAAACATTACTTAGTAATTTACTTGAAAAGTTTTGCTCTTTTTTTGACCTGTTGATTCTTTTTATTTTATGTTTATTAAGTATTATTATTTTACTTTTTTATTTTCAAGATATGGGGTACAATTTAGGGTTAGGTGCATAAGTGGTCATCATACAGTCGAAGTTTGGGCCTCCTGTTGGTCCTTACTTCACCTGCTATGGGATCAGGTACCCTTATTGATGTTATATACCCCCCACTCCCTCCTTCTCCTGGAAGTGTCCTACTATGCTAATCCCTTTCATGTAGTATTATGTTAAATGTTTAGGGTCCACTTATGAGTGAGAACAAGTGGTACTCAGTTCTTTGTTTCAATGATAGATTTTTTTTTAACGTAGAAATTGATTTGTTTTGGTAGATGCCATAGCTCAAATTCTACTTTCAAAATATGTTTCAGAACTGCCTAAGGCTTTCCATCTTTAGCCTGATGGCATATCCATCTCTCTGAAGATTTACTGCAGGAGCTTCTTTTGCTTCCCCTTTTATATTTTCACTCCCTCCATAGGAAATAATGAGCCACATTATACTACTTCTTAAAGCCTTTCACTGGATGCACTTCAGACAAAAGGTAGCATGCTGAATGTGGCCTGCTTAGCCCTTCTTAATCTGACTCCAGTCATCTCAGCTCTCACCACTATTCCTCCCTTCAAACATTGTACTCCAGCGACACTGTCTCAGGACCTCAGCTATATCAAGTATTTTCCTTCTTAAGGTCCTTTACACTTGCTGTTCCTTTAACCTACCATATTCCTTTCTCCACTCTTTACTCTCTTCTATAATTATAGTTACATTTTAATTACAATTTAATTACATTAGTTACATTATAATTATAGTTACACTTGCTTTGTCTATAGGTTAATTCTAAAAATTAAAAGACAAAAAATAGCATTTAAGTAACGATTTTTGTACATATGAGTCAGTACAAAAGCAAGAAGCAAGATTGGACCCATTCCAAAAATGATTCCACCCTTAGGTATTTACGTAAAAGAAACAGTAACTTCTGTCTACAAAAAGACTTGTGTGGAAATATTCATAGGACTTTATTCATAATAGTCCCAAGCTGTAAAAAACTCAAACTCCATCAACAGAAGGATGGATTAAAAAAATTATTCTGTATTTGTACATTGTACTATTATCCAATTTAAAAAGAACCACTAATACATGCAACAACTTGGACTTTCAAAACAGTATATTGAACAAAAGAAACCAGACACAGAAGAATGCTTATTTTATGATTCCATACACGTAAGCTTCAAGGGCAAGCAAACCAATCTATAGCTACAGAAACATGAACTGTTGCCTCTGGGTGTGTGTGTCGGGTGTAGACATTGGCTTGAAAGGGCACAAAGAAACTTCTAGGGGTGATTAAAATGCTCTGTATCTTGCTTCAGGGAGTGGTTACAAAGGGGCATACATATGCCAAAACTTATTAAACTATACACTGAGGATCTGTGCATTTTATTGTGTACGAAATACATTTCAATTAAAGAACAATATAATCATATGTTTTTGTAAGTTGGCTGCTCAAAAAAGACTCTTTCAGGAATCAAGTTCAACGAGTCATTTTATTTTCCTATTAGCTTCCTTCACTTCTTCAGGATCATACTCTCAGCTCATGTATGTTAATAACATAAGATGTTATCACCATGCCTCCCTCAAGATTTATAGATTCTTATTTTACGTGTGCGTTTATGGTCTCATATATCTCATTCTCAAGACTATATCACATTAGAAGTAGCTGAAAAGTACACTGACAGGCACATTGGTAATAGTGGGTAGGCTGATACCCTGGCTGCGAAGTAGAAACACTAAAAGTATGACCTAATAATTTAAAAAGATTGTGGGCCTAGGATAATTGAAACAAAAATCGGATACCGCTATACATTTTTCTAGACAAAGGGCATCACATTTTATAATACAGCTTGTTCAGAAATGTTAAATTATATGCAGTATACTCTATTTTAAATGAAAGGAAGTATACATACATGAAAATTCCACAGATAACAGTTTATATATTTTTGTTTTGGTGCTTGAAGGGATAAAACTTCAGATATATGGGTTAATCCAGGCAAGGATTAAAGCCACTCCATGGTAGAACCTACTACTGGTGGTGAAGGGGCCATCTTCAAGTAAATGGCTGACATTGAATAACTAAGTGGAGCTCTTGGCAACTAAATGGTCATGTGGTACCAACAAGTAATGACTTACCACCTTTACTACCAACATGTCATTTTCTTATTGCTGTAATAATGCTGAGTAATACAGAAAGAGCGTGCTTTTCTTGGGTCACATACATGGTTGTGAGTCCTCTATAGAGTGAGGCCATAAAAAGTTCTTGCTAGTTCTTCTGAAAACAAACCACTGTAAATGAGCTCCTAGAGTGTTTCCTGAGTTCTACTCTGTAGACACTTTTAAAAAAGAGACTGGATGTTTCTCTGTCACCTAAGGAGGGCAATGGTACCATCATAGCCCACAGCAGCCTCGAACTCCTGGGCTCAAATCCTCCTTAGCTTCCCATGTGGCTGAGATTATGCATCTGGCTCCATAGAGAGTTGATTGCAGAAATTTTCCAGTAAACTTGATAAAAAAGAAAAAACAATTCAACTTTCTATAACACAAATTCTGTTTGAAATGGAGTGAAATGTTAAGAACACAGTGGTTGCATTGAAGGAAATGCTTGATGAATCGAACTTTGAAATGAGAGATAAAGGTGGACCGGTAAAGAGCATGAGACCTGATTGTCAGAGAGGAAAAAAAACCTTGCTGAATGTGGAGAGCATAATGGAAAGGGGAGCCCTCTTAGGTTGAGACATTGTATCCTTTAATTGAGATTGTTGTTAGAATTAGATGCTGTGTTTCTGCAGGAATGAAGTCCCAGTGGAAGAGTTCTCACAGGGAGGCAGATGTTGAATGGAGAGAGCCTGGAATGTCTGCAGTGGTCAAGATAAATGTGTTGGTGGGTGTGTGGGAGGTATCAAGGGAAATGATCATTGCCAAGCTGATTTGTTGTTTAACTGCCAAAACATTCCTGGGACATTCTCCCTAGCTGCTAGGATTAGAGAAGTGGTGAGTTTAAACAATATGTTTCTCTATTATAAGTATAAGCATTTTTTGGTAGCATTTTTAGTTTTTGGCATCTACCAAAAACACTGAAATGGCTCCTCCTCATTCTATTATTCTTTAATGGGTAATATTGTATTTTTGTGTTTTCTTCTAGTCTAAATATTCTTTTTCTTTAACAATACTTATGGGTAAGTTTTCTTTTGGCGTAATATCTGTTAAAGCAGTTTCTAACCTCTGACAATCTGGGAATAATTCTCTAATCTGGCATCATTCTGCATTAAATTGGAAAGTTGAACCTTGGAGATGCAAATACAATTTCATGACTGTTTTTGAGATTCCCCCTTTCAACAACTGCTGATCACTGATCATTTGTCTTGTTGAAGTAAAGGAAGACAAACGTTGTGGGTAAGAAAGCGACTTCATAGTTTTCTAGGATGATCTGAGGGACCATCCATTCTAACTTATGGTTTGGTAAGAAAACTGAGGTCACAGAGCTAACACATGCTAGAGCTGAAACTTGAACCAAGTTGTTAAAAAATAAAACTTTGCATTTGAATAATATTTGACTTGCAGGAAAATTGAAAAAGTAGCCCAGAGTTTATGTACACCCTTCACCCAACTTTCCCTAATGTTAACAATTACAATGATCAAAATTAGAAAATAACACAATTAACATGGATACAATACTACTAAACTACAAACTGATTTGAATTTTATGAGTTTTCCCCCTAGTGTATTTTTTTCTATTGTTGGATCCAATCCAGAATCCCACGTTGCATTTAGGTATTACGTGCCCTTAGTTTTCTTCAATCTGGAAGAGTGTCTCAGGCTTTGCCTTCTATAATCTTGACATGTTTGAAGAGCACTAGTCAGTTGGGGTTATTATCTATATATTTTCTCATGATTAGACTGAGAGGATGAAGTTTTGGTGACAATACCCTCATATGACGGCATCATATGAAGAAGGACATGATGTTAAAGTGTTCTGTTACTGGTGGTGTTAACCTTGATAACTTGGTTAAGATGGTATCTGTCAGGTTCCTTCACTGTAAACTTACTATTTTTCCCTTTGTGATTGATAGACATCTTGGGGAGGTACACTGGGTCTATGCTAATATCCTGTTTTACCTAAAACTTTCTCCTTTTTTTTCAGAACTTAAGACTGTTCCCTAATTGTCCACAGACTGGTTTCCCAGAATAATTAGTCAGTAGCTTCCATAGGGCACCTCTGACGTGTCTAGCTAATCCTTAGCATCTGGAGAATGGTATATTGTTTACAAAGGTTTTTCTTTCTTTCTTTCTTTCTTTCTTTCTTTCTTTCTTTCTTTCTTTCTTTCTTTCTTTCTTTCTTTCAGCATAAAGTTGTCTTCATTTATTTATTGTTTTAACCTTTAATTTTTTTATTTTAAAGATATGGGGTACAATTCAGTGTTAGGTATACAAATGTTCATTATGCAGGTACCCTTGTTGATGAGGCGTCCCCCCTTCCCCAGGCAGATTCCCACAATTGCCAATCCCACTTCCCCGCCTCTCTGCACCCCCCAAAGCGTCCCACTACTGCCATTCCTTTTCTTATAGTATTACCATAGTTATTCAAGGTCCACTTATAAGTGAGAATATGTGATACTCAATTCTTTGTTTCTGTGAAAGATCACTTAGTATTATAGATTCTAAGTCCATCCAGGTTGCTGTGAAGTTCATAATTTTGTTCTTTATGGCTGCGTAATATTCCATCATGTTTATGTACCACATTTTTAAAATCCAGTCCTCTT